>JAOTOM010004403.1:282500-286289 GCA_034440615.1 Ashinkailepas kermadecensis | reverse complement strand
TGAGCTTCTATGTCAATTTCACCAAATTTTTTTCAGACACCGTTGGATGCACAATTGAATGGTGCATCTTTTAACTAATGCATTGTCTCCAAAAAGATAAAACCTTAAAAGTTATTAAGAAAAAATCGAACATGCTTAAATATTATTGGAATTTTGGGGGAAATATGACATTTTTCGGTATGCGCTAGAGAAGTTTAATATGCAACCTGAATTGACGCCTGGTTATCGTATTAGAATTTCAGCGAGCTACTTTGACAATGTTTTGGTCCAACTTTACCGCAATTTTGGCATGATTCGAAAATTTTGAGATAGCTATCGGCTTGTCCTCCTCACACCGAACATAGTGTTCGCCCGACCAGCAATGTCGCAAAAGGCTTTGTGTCATCCTGACACATTTCACGTCGAGCAGCGACAATGGCAAACGGCCTTGGTGTTTTGCGTGGTGCTTGTCCCCAGGTAGAATCGCCGCCACTACCCGCAAACTAAGGGAGTCCACGAGAAGGCAGCGAAAACGAAGATGTTGGCAAGCATCGAATTATCGTGGAATATCGATCTCAGGATGGCATTCGCTGGTCTCTGGACGATATGTGCGTACATCGCGCACGACCAACTGACTGAGTGGGCAGTCAGTTGACCAGACGTATAGCGGGAGAGACCGTTAATCGAACAGATTATGATCTCCCTTGCTGTCGATCTGGGAGGCTTAAGGTGGTCTCTGGACGATGTGTGCGTACAGGGCGCACGACAAACTGACTGAGTGGCCAGTCGAGTTACGAGAGACATACGTACGAATACGTCTTTATGGATGTACGATAACTACATACGCCATGCCGCGGCGCAAACTGGCCGATACTGTTCCCTATAAGCGTCGGCGGGAGTTGGACACACGCTTGGATTTGACGAAACGAAGCTGGCACACGAAAGCTGGTACGAAACGAAGTACAGGGCGCACGACAAACTGACTGAGTGGCCAGTCGAGTTACGAGAGACAAACGTACGAATACGTCTTTATGGATGTACGCTAACTCCATACGCCATGCCGCGGCGCAAACCGGCCGATACTGTTCCTATAAGCGTCGGCGGGATTTGGACACGCGCTTGGATTTGACGAAACGAACCTGGTTTTAATAGGTGTGGATAGGTGTGGATAGGTGTGGATAGGTGTGGATAGGTGTGGATAGAGTGTGGATAGGTGTGGATAGGTGTGGATAGGTGTGGATAGGTGTGGATAGGTGTGGATAGGTGTGGATAGGTGTGGATAGGTGTGGATAGGTGTGGATAGGTGTGGATAGGTTCGTTTGGTGTTCGAGAAAACCATACGCCATGCAGCGGCGCAAACCGGCCGATTCTGTCCAATACGCCGTCAGGATTGTACAAGGGCGTGTGATTTACGGGATTCAGGAGAGACTGTGTTAATCCAGATTATGCTCTCCCTTGCTTTCTCGTACGTTTTTATGGTTGTACGATAACTCCATACGCCATGCAGCGGCGCAAACCAGCCGATTCTGTCCAATACGCCGTCAGGATTGTACAATGGCGTGTGATTTACGGGATTCAGGAGAGACTGTGTTAATCCAGATTATGCTCTCCTTGCTTTCTCGTACGTTTTATGGTTGTACGATAACTCCATACGCCATGCGTAGCGGCGCAAACCAGCCGATTCTGTCCAATACGCCGTCAGGATTGTACAAGGGCGTGTGATTTACGGGATTCAGGAGAGACTGTGTTAATCCAGATTATGCTCTCCTTGCTTTCTCGTACGTTTTATGGTTGTGTGCGATAACTCCATACGCCATGCAGCGGCGCAAACCAGCCGATTCTGTCCAATACGCCGTCAGGGATTGTACAAGGGCGTGTGATTTACGGGATTCAGGAGAGACTGTGTTAATCCAGATTATGCTCTCCTTGCTTTCTCGTACGTTTTTATGGTTGTACGATAACTCCATACGCCATGCAGCGGCGCAAACCAGCCGATTCTGTCCAATACGCCGGCAGGATTGTACAAGGGCGTGTGATCGCTTTGTTCGGTATGTGCGATGAACACCGAACGCCACGCCGCGGCTAAGTCGGCAAGTCCTCGTTGATCGAGGATTCCCTTCACCCTGTACATTCATCCTTTTAACGTAAAATACTAAAGTCAAAATGTATACTGATACATGGCTATAATTGGAGACAATTATAGACGAATATCTGTATACATCACTCCGTTTATATTGGACGCAATATAAACGGAGTTTTCGAATATCAATTCCATTCAGTTGTATTCGCAGATAAATTAATGTTACATGTGTCGCATATATCCGTCAGGTCACTGCCCTTATGCCATTTTGAATTTTGGCCATCATGCTAATCGTTGCCTATAACAGTCCTGTTGATGTTTCGCTTGCTCTGTTTTGCTTGCTGTGTCCTTTTAGAAGTAGTACACCTAGTTCTATGTAGTATAATCATCATCAAGTTGTTAATTTTTGAAAAAAAAATGGAAAAAATTTTCGGAAACCCCCCTCCCCCCCTAGCTTAAGTTGTTAATTTTACTTTCTTACTCTCCAAAACGGGCGCTAGGTGGGGACAAATATGGAGAATGTGCAATTTGCCCCCTAATTTGCACGCCTATAACTCAAAAAGTTAGGGGGTCACGGAACTCATCTCCTGATACAATTTAGCCCTGGTAGAGTGCTATCCGTCACAAAAGAGTTTTGGCGGTTATCTCTCTTAGTTTGCCCTTGACAGGCCGTCAAAGCTGACAATTTGGCCCAAAATCGCCTTTTTTGCCTGTCAAATTTTTTGGAAATCCAAAATACTCGAAAAGTTACCGGCGGATTTTGGATTTTCTAAATTTATAACACCCCAAATTGCACGTAGCATCTTCCCGTAATGCCATTCGCATTGAAAATTTCCATAGCGAACCCCCTAACTCCAATAAACAATTTCCCATAGCGTTACGCAAAATCGGTTTTTTGCCCCCCGAATTTTTCCAAATTGTCCGATTTCAAAAATTCGTACACCAATCGACTTAGAATCAAATACCGAGTCGAAATATGTACCTTGAGAGAAACTTGTATAAGTATTGAATACATGGTGAAATATGACTTTAGACAGAAATGGTTGGTATGATTCTGGAGTATACTCAGTCTAGTGACTATCATACACCCTTCATAGACTTTCAACCTCAATTTGAGACAGCCTTTTCTGGAACTTGGACTTTTTAGGAAGCTCAGGTAGGCAAGGCTAGGAAGTTATGCGCAAATTCCAAATTTGACCTTTCTAGGGGGTCGAAAAAGCTAGTCTTGCATCTCTTGTTTGATTTTTTTTTTTCTTCAAAATTTTCAAACTTTGACCCCAAATTTGAGCCATTTCGGTTTGACCCAGCTTGACCGGCATGCCACCATTCGATCCGCTGATGAATTGGCTACAACATACGTGACGTTCAGATTTTACGTGACATTGACCTGACCTGTAGGTCACTTTGAACACCAGGACCAAAAAGGAACATCGACACCCGAAAATGTTCCTTTTTGGTCCTGAAATGTTCCAATATGGTTAAATCGACTAAGTTAGGTTAGGTTAGGTTAGGTTAGGTTAGGTTAGGTTAGGTTAGGTTAGGTTAGGTTAGGTTAGGTTAGGTTAGGTTAGGTTAGGTTAGGTTAGGTTAGGTTAGGTTAGGTTAGGTTAGGTTAGGTTAGGTTAGGTTAGGTTAGGTTAGGTTAGGTTAGGTTAGGTTAGGTTAGGTTAGGTTAGGTTAGGTTAGGTTAGGTTAGGTTAGGTTAGGTTAGGTTAGGTTAGGTTAGGTTA
>JAOTOM010004403.1:0-280000 GCA_034440615.1 Ashinkailepas kermadecensis | reverse complement strand
ATCGAACAAATGAAAATTCTGGCGGCCAAATACCGCCAAGTCCTGTATGTGACCCTGGCAGTGCTCGCTGGGCACAGAACCGGTATTTGGCCGGCCTTGACGGTTCGTCAGCTTGATGGCCGCCGACATCACGAGAAGGAACAAGTGTTCACGCTAAAGCATGTGGGAGGGAAAAACTTGAAATGGGCAGGAAGTACCACGGTGATAATGACCAATTCAGATGAAAGGGCCGCGATGTACTTCGTGCGAAAACTGCTGCCCATCCTGACCAAGGCGAAGTATGCCGGCCTGTTGATGCCAGGCATTCAGATGTACAAGTGCAAAGTGGAAGACGTGTTCCCGACGAACATAAATTATGCTAAAAGCATAAGGGGGAATGTTTCCCGAAGGTTACACACAGTGAAAACGGCCGAATTGGCTGAAGCACACACAATTGATGCCCAGGAGGCGGCGGCCATCACCTTCTATACACGACATAGTGCCGCCATAGCTCAGAAGGTATATGACACGCGGCGTCGCGACGACTGCGCTATGTCGTCGCAATCTAAAGGTACGCTGATCTAAAGGTCCTACATAGAACGCTGATCTAAAGGTCCTCGGATCTCTACACATACGTAACCTACGGCCGCAGCTAAACACGCAAACGACGTCTTGGTATATCACTTAAATTACATCAACATAAATTATATTTTATGTATTACGCGTTATATTGGATCTATGTCTATACATGTACGTGAGTGTATGTATCGATATGTATGTGGACCATCGGCTCGGGCTTCCTCAGAGGATTCTATCTTGACATAGTTTGTTTCTGGTTTGGAGTTTCTTTAAGTGTCTGCACCACTGAGGAGGCTTTTCTCCATTGCACATGTCTGTTGCACGCTATTTTTCTCGCGGGCTTTTTTTTTCAGTTGCTAAACTTGACATTTTTATATCACTCCTGACGATGGCCTGTTTTCTCGGTCTTCCACAGAAGACAAATCACCATGAGTGATTATATCTCAAGTTTTGAGTCAGAGAGTGGAAGCGACACGGCGTACGATCCCGGTCCGCGATGGGAGGACGAAATGGTCGACTCCGATGAAGAATACACTGAGGGCATTGTTGCAGAGAGGCCCCAAAAGCGGCATAAGCCGTCTGCAAAAAGTGACGAAGAAAACCGCGACCAACCAGAGCAAGGAAGACAAGAACAAGAACAAGATAAACAAGAGCAAGAACAAGAACTGCAGGAAAATGTCGAATCCCAAATAAATTACTGGGAACCAGAGCAGGGCTGGAGGAAACTTGACAGAGTTTGGTGTCCGTCCACAGGACTTGTGATCGTGCGTCGGCGAGTGCCGCGCCATTGCGAAGAGGTGTGCCGCGCATCGCAATGTCCGTTAACGAACATCAAGGATATAATAACATATGCTAGAGATGACGTGGAAACCAGTTGCTTTTGCAAGTGCGGCAAAGAAGTTGTTGGGGCCGACTCAGGAAAACTCAAGCTTGCCGTGCGGCAGCATGTTGCCCGTGCGAAAACTCATGCAAGCCTCGACCCAGACGGTCGGCGTCGGCTTCAAGTCGAGATCTTGGGGTCAGGCTATAAAAAACGTCGCGACGTCACCTGACGCAGCGTCAAAGATGGCACTTCCCCTCCTCGGGCACCGGCTAGATGTCATGGTGAGTAACTTTACCTTTTGTTGTGCTGCTTTGCGAAACACTACTAATGAATTAAACGTGTGTATGCTTATGTCTATGGATATATATATATATATATATATATATATATATATATATATATATATATATATATATATATATATATATATATATATAGTGTGTATGTATGTATGTATATGTATGTATCGTGCATATTTCGCGTTCAAGGTTTGTTCAGTAATATTTCATTCTATGTCCGCAGACTTCTGGGTTGCCTGGCAGCAGCAACGAGGCTGCGGTGCTACATACTTCCATCAAACATCTTGGCGCGTATTGCCGAGGCTGGACATCAGCAGTACTGCTGGATACGGGCACGAAGAGCCGATCCAGCTACCGAAATGCCATCGCTGGGATATTGCGCAAAGCTGAAATTGAAGTGCCCGATTGGCGCTACGTCCTGTGCAAGTCTGATCTGCTACTGAAAGTCAAACGGGTCATGGAAGAGACTATCAAGGAGCATCCGCCAAATGGCCAAATGATGGTGTGGGCCGTACGTTGCCTGACGAGCAACATCAGGGGCACGCTATTCTTCCACCACGACGGCCTTGCCACCACATGGACAACCCTGTTGACATGCCTTGGTGACATGGCCAAAAAGGTGTTGCAGGATGGGCGGCATCATATTGCCGTACACCAGGCAACGAAAGTTGACGAACACAACAAGGACGACATGCTAACGACCGAAGAAAGAACAAACATCCATGCAGCTGGATTAACATGGATGAAGACAGTTTCGATGGAACCCCTTCCAAATTCCATCGAACAAATGAAAATTCTGGCGGCCAAATACCGCCAAGTCCTGTATGTGACCCTGGCAGTGCTCGCTGGGCACAGAACCGGTATTTGGCCGGCCTTGACGGTTCGTCAGCTTGATGGCCGCCGACATCACGAGAAGGAACAAGTGTTCACGCTAAAGCACGTGGTAGGGAAAAACTTGAAATGGGCAGGAAGTACCACGGTGATAATGACCAATTCAGATGAAAGGGCCACGATGTACTTCGTGCGAAAACTGCTGCCCATCCTGACCAAGGAGAAGTATGCCGGCCTGTTGATGCCAGGCCTTCAGATGTAAAGTGCAAAGTGGAAGACGTGTTCCCGACGAACATAAATTATGCTAAAATCATAAGGGGAAATGTTTCCCGAAGGTTCCACACAGTGAAAACGGCCGAATTGGCTGAAGCACACACAATTGATGCCCAGGAGGCGGCGGCCATCACCTTCTATAGACGACATAGTGCCGCCATAGCTCAGAAGGTATATGACACGCGGCGTCGCGACGACTGCGACGCCAAGGCGCAGTCAACATTCTTGAGAAACCGTGAGATTGAATTAACAGAATCGTCGCGCTCGCCGTCACCGCAGGCCGGATGCTCTTCGTGGATGCAAGCACCGACGCCGGCACCGACGCCGGCACCAACGCCGGCACCGACGCCGGTACCAACGCCGGCACCGACGCCGCCACCAACGCCGGCACCGACGCCGAGCACAGATACCGCCGATACGATGACATCACAGGAGTCGTCGGTCGACAAAGCCGCCGCCGGTCCTAGCAAAAGGTAACTGGAAGAAGCAGAATATGTGGATGAGATAACTGGAATGCGTGTGACATTTCCACGGCTTAAATTCGTAAAGATACGTAAGGAGGAAACACGAGCACATGTGCGAAGTGGCACTGCCTGGACGCCGGTCGAGCTGGTCGTCATGGATTTCATGATGGCTTGTGGTGTTGGCAATACCATGAAAGCCATGCAACAGTTCTTTCAAGGCCACGGCATCCAATGGAACACCAGTCGCCATAGCATCGCCGCCGTGCGGATGAAGCTTATAGATCTGACCAAGATGTTACCATGAGAGCTACTGAGAGAAGTGTTCGCTTCTACTAAGTGTTATAGAAAACCATATAAAACCATAAAACCATAAAACCAAGAAAAACACGCGATGAAGAGTTAACGTTGCGAATCAGAAATGTATTAGAAACAAATAGGTAGGACCTCCTCGAAATGGCAGGACCTTGACGTGGTGAGGAGGCTTGGTGCTCTTGAAAAATAGAGCCAACCAACACTGCCAATAAAATTACCGTGCCGCGCCATTGCGAAGACGTGTGCCGCGCATCGCAATGTCCGTTAACGAACATCAAGGATATAATACCATATGCTAGAGATGACGTGGAAACCAGTTGCTTTTGCAAGTGCGCCAAAGAAGTGGTTGGGGCCGACTCAGAAAACTCAAGCTTGCCGTGCGGCAGCATGTTGCCCGTGCGAAAACTCATGCAAGCCTCGACCCAGACGGCCGGCGTCGGCTTCAAGTCGAGATCTTGGGGTCAGGCTATAAAAACGTCGCGACGTCACCTGACGCCGCGTCCAAGATGGCACTTCCCCTCCTCGGGCAACGGCCAGATGTCATGGTGAGTATCTTTACCTTTTGTTGTGCTGCTTTGCGAAACACTACTAATAAATTAAACCTGTATATTAGGGTGTGTCACGAAGGACCTTTTTTTGGAAATTGCACTTTGCTTAGTGAAATTATCGTGCAGATCACCTAAAAAAAACCTGTGGTCGAAACCAAATCGAAATCAAACAATAAACAAAATATGCGACAGGCCGATAAAGAAACAAATTTGCCGGGCGCCCGGCGTTGAAGTCTCCAGTGATGGCGCTTCGTTGCGATTGGAATCTAACACCACGCGTCCGGCCACCGTCGGAGAGCCGCCGCGGCGCTGTGACGAAAAAGGCGGTAGTCGGTGCAGTGGATGACTGATGAATGGATTCTGGTGATGAAGCTCATTAATAAAACTCAATGAAAGTGTTTAGTGGGGTAAAAGGCTTTTGATAAGCACCAGTCGCTTAATAAGTTGCCTGGATATCTGACGCATGAAAGAAAGGTTCACTTTACGTCGCTTGTTCGTTCCATTTTCAATCAGTAGATCTATCGGCGTATAATGCTAATATTTTCACTTTTGAAAGCTTGAACATCTTCAAAATTCCTCGTCTGTTTACATCGAAGATTAAATCATTAAATTGAATTAAATCATTCACCTTGACCGGCCATCACCTTCTATACACGACATAGTGCCGCCATAGCTCAGAAGGTATATGACACGCGGCGTCGCGACGACTGCGCTATGTCGTCGCGATCTAAAGGTACGCTGATCTAAAGGTCCTATATATAACGCTGATCTAAAGGTCCTCGAATCTCTACACATACGTAATCTACGGCCGCAACTAAACACCCAAACGACGTCTTGGTATATCACTTAAATTACATCAACATAAATTATCTTTATGTATTACGCGTTATATTGGATCTATGTCTATACATGTACGTGAGTGTATGTATCGATATGTATGTGGACCATCGGCTCGGGCTTCCTCAGAGGATTCTATCTTGACATAGTTTGTTTCTGGTTTGGAATTTCTTTAAGTGTCTGCACCACTGAGGAGGCTTTTCTGCATTGCACATGTCTGTTGCACGCACTTTTTCTCGCGGGCTTTTTTTTTTCAATTGCTAAACTTGCTTTGACATTTTTATATCACTCCTGACGATGGCCTGTTTTATCGGTCTTCCACAGAAGACAGATCACCATGAGTGATTATATCTCAAGTTTTGAGTCAGATAGTGGAAGCGACACGGCGTACGATCCCGGTCCGCGATGGGAGGCCGAAATGGTCGACTCCGATGAAGAATACACTGAGGGCATTGTTGTAGAGAGGCCCGAAAAGCGGCATAAGCCGTCTGCAAAAAGTGACGAAGAAAACCGCGACCAACCAGAGCAAGGAAGACAAGAACAAGAACAAGATAAACAAGAGCAAGAACAAGAACTGCAGGAAAATGTCGAATCCCAAATAAATTACTGGGAACCAGAGCAGGGCTGGAGGAAACTTGACAGAGTTTGGTGTCCGTCCACAGGACTTGTGATCGTGCATCGGCGAGTGCCGCGCCATTGCGAAGAGGTGTGCCGCGCATCGCAATGTCCTTTAACGAACATCAAGGATATAATAACATATGCTAGAGATGACGTGGAAACCAGTTGCTTTTGCAAGTGCGGCAAAGAAGTGGTTGGGGCCGACTCAGGAAAACTCAAGCTTGCCGTGCGGCAGCATGTTGCCCGTGCGAAAACTCATGCAAGCCTCGACCCAGACGGCCGGCATCGGCTTCAAGTCGAGATCTTGGGGTCAGGCTATATTTTGTAGATCCAGTTTTGCAAAATGAAATTCCAACAGATTGGAAAAAGGGCAAATGTAGTTCCTATTTTCAAGAAAGGAGAAAAGAGGAAAGTTGAAAACTATAGGCCAGTAAGCCTCACATCCCTAGTCTGCAAGGTACTCGAATCAATTATCAAGGATAGAATAGTTAGTTTTCTGGAAGGAAACAAATTGATTCAAGATACTCGACATGGGTTTAGAAAAGGGCGATCGTGCCTCACAAATCTCTTGGACTTTTTAGTTTTGCTACAGAACAATTTGATCAGGGAAATCAGGTTGATCAGCATATGTTGACTTTTAGTAAGGCCTTTGACAAGAGTACCCCATAAACGGTTAATGATGCAGCTTCAGGTCCATGGTATTGCAGGTAGCATCCTAAAATGGATAGAGTTGTGGCTTTCAGATAGACAGCAGATAGTGATGCTAAATGGTAAATCACGGCAAAGTTCAGGGGAGGCCCCCAGGGGGCGGTACTGGCCACTATTGTTCATTATATATGTGAATAGCATTGAATGTGGCCTCAGCTTAGTAGTGTTTTTGAAATTTGCGGATGATTTGAAGATCTTTAGGCAATAACAGGGCAAAATGAGCAGGTTTTGCTGCAGAAAGACTTAGACGAGCTAGTGAAGTGGTCCGAAAAATGGCAAATGAAGTTTAATTTTGATAAGTGCAAAGTCATGCATGTAGGTAGGCAGCATATGAAGGCTCCATACTTGATGGGTGGCCAAGTACTATCTGTGACTCAGCAGGAGAAGGACTTAGGTGTTATTTTGAACACAAAATTGGGGCATCAGAACAGACCAAAGAAGCCAGGAAGAAGGCACTAAGAATGCTTGGGGAAATACAGAGGAATGTGTCATACAAAAAGTGAGGAGGTCATCAGGAAGCTTTACTGTGCATATGTCAGGCCACATTTGGAATACTGTGTCCAAGCTTGGGCCCCTAGTTATGAGAAAGATTGTTGGCTTTTAGAGAGAGTACAAAAGAGGGCAACAAAAATGGTTAATGGTATAGGCAACCTGGAATATGAGGAAAGACTGAAGAAATTGAACATGTTTTCACTTAGATATAGAAGGCTGAGAGGAGATCTCATCGAGGTTTTTAAATTTGTTCATGGTCAGGAACAGGGATATCTCAGGGAAATGTTTGAATTTAACAGAAATGATGCAATTAGAGGTCATCAATTCAAAATTAAAGTTAATCACAGCAGGACAAGGTTCAGACAGTCTTTCTTCACCAACAGGGTAGTATAACACTGGAACCAGCTGCCAGGAACCATTGTCAGTAGCAACACACTGAACATCTTTAAAAACGGCATAGACAATCATTATAAGAATAGGGGGATTGTTTTTCTGTATTCCAGGGAAGGTTGATCGACAGGGAGGAGTGGGAGTTGGGAGGAGTTTGTAATTGTTGACTGTGTTATGAAATAGCAAGTGAGTCTCTTATTAAGTCTAAATGCTTTATAACTTTATATAGGGTGTACCTAGCAGTGGATTCAGCACCTTCCTTCGGGATGTGATACTGATGAGATTGTCTATGGTAGCACAATGTGTATGATGGGAGGAGTTTGTAATTGTTGAGTGTATTATGCAATAGCACGTGAGTCTCTTATTAAGTCTGAACGCTTTATGAATTTCTGTGGGATGTGCCTAGCAGTGGATTCGGCACCTTCCTTCGGGATGTGATGCTGATGAGGTTGTCTATGGTGGCACGATGGGTGTGATGGGAAGAGCTTGTGATTATTGAGGGTGTTAGGCGGTAGCAAGTGAGTGGTGTTAGATGGGCTGGGATATATAGCTTCCTAGGAACTTGGGATAAGGGATTGATTGGGGTGGGAGTATGTACATTCTAGTACCTTTTCTAGATAGGCTTAACCCAGATGGGCCCCTGTGGCTCTTATTAAGCCTTAATACTTTATGATCTTGTACAAACGTGACTCTGGGTGTCATTGGGTATCTTCAAGACTATGAAAGGAAGTCATGGGCAGCCTTATGCATATACTTCAAGTTAATGTCATATTCGTATTCGTATTCAGCGACGAGTTCGCCAGATGCGCATTTGTATTGGCATTGGCATTCACCGACGGGTTACGACTGTTCGAATCAATTACCACAAATTCTTCTGTTTGTTTTTAACACGCTGGAAGCAACTACGCAGGTCTGGCATGACCACCTTAACGATCAAGGTCCAACGCAAACCGGTTTCTTAGGTCGCTTCCTTTTTTCGTTTCGACCAAAACCTGCCCAAATCTGGTATCAAGCAATAGCCTGTGGTGACCCATCGTGTAACATTTCAAACCGGAACATGCCAAGGTCAAAGGTTTGATTGAGTTATTGGATGACCTCGCGTTTCGTCGCTATGACATCAATTTGCTGAACATGGACGGCATTCGACGTCGCTTGTTGTGCAGTATATATACAAAAGTTGATAATTCGAAATAATATCGGCGGATCAAAATTCAAGATGATATATTTGGTTGCCTTGCATTTTTTTTGGGGGGGCGGGGGTTTCGACCAAGCCTACCCAGATAGAATATCAAGCGATATCTCATGGTGAACACTACATGTTGGATCCGAGATACGTCAAGGTCAAACCTCAAGGTCAAAGGCTGGTTTGAATTTTTCGAAGTCCTCGCGATTCGTCGCTATGGGTTCAATTTGAACCAAGTGTGTGTCATTCGACGTGGCTTGTGCCGTGCTATAATGTTAGGAAATCGAACTAATTCCACAAATTCCAACCGATTTCTGCGGTCGCTGCGCACTTTTTTATTCGCCCTAACCTACCCACATCTGGTATCAAGCAATGGTGCAAGCAAGCACGGTGAACCTCGAGTAATATTTCAAACCGGGACATGTCGATGTCAAACCACAAGATCGAAGGTTAGCTTAAATTGCTCGAAGTCCTCGCACCTTGTCGATATGTCTTCAATTTTCATCAAGTGGGTGCCATTCGACGTGCCGTGAGGTACTATAGCAAACCGTTCAGAAATCACCTTAATTTGCGAAGTCAAAGGTCGAGCTCATTTCTTCGGTTGTCACGCAATTCTTCGTTTTCTCCCAAAGCTACCCATGTTTGGTATCAAGAGATAGCCCGTGGGCAACCCTCAAGCAACATTTCACCCCGGGGCATGTTAGGTCAGCCTCAAGGTTAAACGTTAGCTATTATGTTTCGAAGTCCTCGCGTTTCGTCGCTATGGCTTTAATTTGCATCATGTGGGTGTCATTCGACGTGGCTTGCCGTATGATATCAGAATGTTGAGATATCTAAATAATTTCGAAGTTGTCGAAGGTCCGGTGTGTGTACAATGATTGAGTGTCATAGGAATAGGAGGATCAAATCTCTTTTTGCTTGCAGCCGTTGTGATATCAGGCACTCATATCGTATATGACTAGGAAATCGTCCAAGAAATCCGTTATAATCTGCCCGGACGAAACTCTCATCACTGGTTTTAATTTACACCATCACATTGTTGTTCCGGACATTTCAAATACATAACTTTTTCAAATTGTCCGCATTCCTCTTAATGGTTCAACGGAAGTTGTCAAATTTGCAAGAAAAGCCACATCGTGGATGCACACGATTTTATAACCAGCCAAAGTTCAAAACCGCGAGAGAGTGCAATGTTGACATCAAGGGTGGATCCATGGATTGTCATGGGAGGCACTTGCCTGGAGGGGCGCCATTTCTTTTAAGCGGCGCCTCTGCGAAAGCACCTGGAGAGACGCCTCTGGCTGAAAAATTAGAGGGGGCGGGTTGCAATCGGTCCTTCCCGAAGGGGCGCCTTTCTTTCCAAGAGGCGACTTTTCCTTTCACAGGGGCGCTTCTGGCTGAAAAATCGACCGGGCACACTCAAACCTTTTCAGAGAGGTACCTTTTTCCAGACCGGAGGGACGCCACCTTCGATGCGGAGGGTACATGCCCTCAATGTCACACCCTTTATCCGCCCTGGTTGTCATTGCATCAGAATGTGTCCCCGTAAAACAGGATAGTATGGGAAAGGTACAGGATATACAGGATCCCATACAGGATAGTATGGGAAACAGGATGTATCCATATTTACTACAATAAAACCATCGTTCAATATTTTCTGTTTTCCTGCCATACAAGAGAGAAACGTTTCTCGTACCTACAGAATTGCTCTAATTGATTTTGAAATCGGGCCCAGCACATACGACATCAAGCTAGAAACCTAAAGAAAGCATACAGCTATAGAAAGCATAAAACTTGCTAAGTTTGGTGGAACTTTTTGTCCCCAAGACATCAATTTTAACAATGGTAAGTCTGAAAACCAAACGTTGAAAATGAAGCGATTGAAATACAAGGATTCTTTCTTTCATTGCGTGTAAAGAAAGCATACGACCTTCAATATACCAGGAGGTGCTGAGTTGACATCAAAAGTAACGTTAAGGATTATACTTTATTAGGTACTCAACGTTTCGGCCAGGGGCCATCGTCAGGAGGCCCCTGTTGTCGATAAAGACAACAGGACCACTCCTCGACAACAGGACCACTCCTGACGATGGCCCCTGGCCGAAACGTTGAGTACCTAATAAAGTATAATCCTTAACGTTACTTTTGATGTCAACTCAGCACCTCCTGGTATATTGAAGGTCGTATGCTTTCTTTACACGCAATGTCTAAAACCCAGGAGCATCTAAGAGCCATTCTTCGTTGTATTAAACATTCTTTCTTTCTTTCCTTTTTATATCTTTCTTTCTGTTTTATATGTATATTCTTTTTTTTTTGGGGGGTTGGCTACCCCTCTATCTTGTCCAAGCATACCGCGTCCATGGTTTGTGCCCCCCCCATTTCGAAACCGTGACTAAACCCATCGGCTTGCAGGTAGTACACGATGCACTGACAATCATGAGCATAAAAGCTGAGAGTGGCGTTCATAAACAGCTGAGTTATTCAGGGTGAAAAGTTGGGGTTTGAGTTTGGATTCCTCAGAATTCCTTGAAAATTGGCCCAGTATGCACTGACGACCATGAGCATAGAAGGTTTAGGCTTGGCACATGTGTGGCAATCTCCTCGCTATCCTTCCTTACCATTGTCCCCAGTGTTATACGTTCTTGCAATGTTCATAATTTACGGCGATGTCCCAACCCCATCCCCCCCTCTACACCCCATCCCCCTATACACCCCATCCCCACTATGCACCCCATCTCCCTATACACCCCATCCTCGTCTACACCCATCCCCATATACACCCCATCCCCTCTATACACCCCATACCCCTCTACACCCATCCCCCCTCTACACCCCATCCCCCCTATGCATCCCATCCCCCCTATACACCCCATCCCCCTCTATACCCCACACCCCTATACACCCCATACCCCATCTACACCCCATACCCGAAATCAGCACCGCCCGGACTGGCAACTCTTTACTTCACTCTTCACTACTGCACCATCTTCAACCTCTGAACAGCTTACCGCCTCATCTCCAAGACAGCTCAACTCAACTCTACCCAGCTCTACACTGTGAACTTCAAGATGGCCTCAACTCCGGCACCTGTCAACAAGTCAACTTTACCTATCCTATTCCTTCTGCTCCCCGGCTGCGATGTTCCTCACACCCTAACCCACCACTAGGGGCGTCGCCGCCGGGGGGAGGCAGAGGGGCAGTCGCCCCTCCTGCCGTGAGACTGTGTGTCCCCCCCCTCCTAAAATTTGAGGAGGCCCCTATCCGGAAATGCACAGGTAAACAGGTGAGCAAGGAGGCCGACGAGACAGAAGATCATGCTGTCAAGGAGGCCCCAAGACTGGCAACGAGGCTCCCGCGAAATCTAATAAGATCCAAATAAGCGACGTAGGCCAGAGATTGGGAGGAGGCCCCCAGGACGAAAAGGATGCCACCGAGACGGGCCGGAATGATGGGAGATATTTTTCCGGACGCAAGAGGGAGCCCAAAGATGGGAAAAAGTTATCCGCAGGAATGACAGAAGGCCACTGAGACCAGCCAGATGAGGCCAATATTTTGGAACAGGAGGACCCAGGAGATAATATTTTGGACAATGACACAAAAGCACCCTGCTGAGAGGATAATGAGGCTCCAAACACAGGTGAGGAGGCCTCCAAGACATGAGAGTAGGTCCCTAATTTGAAAAGGGAGTCACCTAGGAGAGGATAGGAGGCCCTAGAAATCAAGAGAGTGACGACAACTGGCACGGAGGCCCAGGATTGCAAAGGAGGCCCCAGGATTGCAAAGGAGCCCCCAGGATTGCAAAGGAGCCCCCAGGATTGCAAAGGAGGCCCCCAGGATTGCAAAGGAGGCCCCCAGGATTGCAAAGGAGGCCCTAGGATTGCAAAGGAGGTCCCAGGATTGCAAAGGACGCCCACAGGATTGCAAAGGAGGCCCTAGGATTGCAAAGGAGGCCCCCAGGATTGCAAAGGAGGCCCCCAGGATTGCAAAGGAGCCCCCAGGATTGCAAAGGAGTCCCTAGGATTGCAAAGGAGGCCCCCAGGATTGCAAAGGAGGCCCCCAGGATTGCAAAGGAGGCCCTAGGATTGCAAAGGAGGTCCCAGGATTGCAAAGGACGCCCACAGGATTGCAAAGGAGGCCCTAGGATTGCAAAGGAGGCCCCCAGGATTGCAAAGGAGGCCCCCAGGATTGCAAAGGAGCCCCCAGGATTGCCAAGGAGGCCCTAGGATTGCAAAGGAGGCCCCCAGGATTGCAAAGGAGGCCCCCAGGATTGCAAAGGAGGCCCCAGGATTGCAAAGGAGGCCCTAGGATTGCAAAGGAGGCCCTAGGATTGCAAAGGAGGTCCCAGGATTGCAAAGGACGCCCACAGGATTGGAAAGGAAGCCCCCCCCACGGATTGCAAAGCAGGCCCCATGATTGCAAGGGAGGCCCCAATGATTGCAAAGGAGGCCCCCAGGATTGCAAAGGAGGCCTCAATATGGGAAAAGACGCCCCAGGAAATGAGAGGAGGCCCTAAGACGGAAGAGAAAGCCAGTGGATATGAAATGAGGTTTCGGAGACGCAAAAACAGGCCCCAAAACGGGTAAGGTTCCACCAAGATAGAAAAGGATTATCCAGAAACGTGCCAGGAGACCCGTAATTCGGAAGAGGACGACACAAGATTGGAAATGAGACCGAATGATGAACGAGGAGGCCCCTAAAATAGGAGAGAAAAGCCATTAGATAAGAGGGATGACTCCCAGGCGAGAAAGAAGGCTCCAAGACGGGCAAGAAGGTCCCCAGGAAATGACAAGGAAACCGAGATAGGAAAGGTTGCTTATAATTTGGAAGAGGAGGCACCTGGGAGAGAAGAGGAGTCCACCAGGAGATAAGAGGCCACCCTTAAAATGGCAAAGATCGAATCGAAACGCAGAGCAGGAGGCCCCTAATTTGAAAAAGAAGGTCTGTAGAAGAGAAAAGGAGGCCCCTGCCGGACTCGAGAGGAGTCCCTCAAGACGGAGTAGGAGGTCTCCAGGGCCGAATGAGGTCCCGAAGACCGGAAGGAGTTCCCACGAAATGAGAGGATGCCCTTAAAATGTGAGTGATAGCAGGTATGGAAGGAGGTGAGGTTTCCAAAATTGAAGATGCCCCCAAGATGGGTAGGCTTTGCCAGGACAAAGGATGTGTCTAAGGACAAATGATGTGCCACGCCTCCTGCCCGAGGCGTGGCAGGAGGCCCATAATTTGGCAGATAATGCCCCTGGAACATGAGAGGAAGCCCCATGCCATGTTAAAGGGGCCCCAGGATGTAGGAGGAGGCCCTCCAAGACGGGAGAGGGGGCCATTGAATATGGAGGAGGGTAGGACACGAGGAGACATCCAAAAACGTTAAAGATGCTCCAGGAAATGAGACGAAACCCCCTAAGACGCGAGAGGCGTCCTATAATTTGCAAGAAGAAGCCCGTAATAAATGGTAGGAGTCGTGCCGGGGAACTTGAAAATCACGGTATGGGCCCCAAAGGATCCGGTCGGGGCACCTCAAAACCACGCTGAGCCTGGGGTATCAAAAAGTCACGCCCGGACCATGAAAATCACGCCAGTGGCACGACAGGTCGTACCGTTCCCCAACAGTTTCATTGGGACACAAATGAAGCCGGGGAAACGAAAAACAATCCGGACATGGATAATCACTCTGGGGCCCCAACAATGACGCCAAAGCCTCCAAAATGTATTGGACACCCAAACAGTGTGGAGGTCGCTAAAACTCGCGCTACATATCCAAGCAAATGGCGTCGGGACACAAAAGGTTACATTGGACTACAAAAAATCGCTTCGCAGCCCTTGAAAATCACACTGGGGGCCCAAAAGGTCGCGCCAGAGCCCCAAAAGTTGCAGCTGCCCCCCCCAATCAATTATCAACTGGAATGTCAATCTGCGGCCTCAAAAATCGGGTCAAGGTCCCCCAAGAACCCGTTGGGCACCGAAAAAAACTTGTCAGGGCACCGAACAAAATCGCACCGGGAGACGGCAGAATCGTACCGGGACCCAAAAATATCACATGAGGATCTTTAAAGAAATAGAACTCGATGTCCAAAAAGTTCACACCGAGACCCGATCGAATCGACCCCAGCACCCGAAAATTAAGAACAGGTCCGGAAAAAATTACCCGGACCGCTTTTATACTCCGAAAAGTCCCATCGACTGAAAAAAAAACTCCTTCGGTGGCCGCAGTGGCATATCAAAGGGGCCAATGCCCCCTCCCTCCCTAAGAGGGAAAGCTCCCAAGAATCATGCCGGGGTCCCTAAAAGTCGCGCTGGGGCCACCAAAATTCGCGTCGGTCCACCAGAATTCACGCAGGGAGCTCCAAATAAATACGGCGGGTCCCAGAAAACTCGCTCCGAGGGCCGAAAATATGCGACAGGAACCGCCAACATCGTGTTGGGGCTACAGCTAAGTACAACGTTTCCGACAAACCCGAACCGGTCCCAAATATCGCGCTCGGGACCCACAATTCCCATCGGGAGTCGGAAAAGTTTGGTCTGTGCATCAATTATTTACGTCGGGGATCCCAAAATTGGCGTCTAGGGCCCCACATAAGCACAGTGTGAGGCCAAAAATCGCATCGGTATCCGAAGAAAAATCAAACCGGATCCCTTCAAAAGAAGGAAGGATTCTAAAATATAATGTCCGGGTCAGGAAAATGGCTCTCGAACACCGAACATATCATCAGATGCCTTCACAAATCGCGCACGGCCCCGAAAAAAAAACATACCGGAGCTCGAAAAATCATGGTGGGATACAAAAACATGGCGCCAGGGGCTCGGAAAATTAGGCCGGGATTCGAACTTTAAAGAAAATTCAGAAGAGCTCCACAAAAATCGCGTTGAGCCCAGGAAACTGGCCTTGGGGCCCGGAACCACGCGCCTGGGGCCAGTTTCACGAAGACCAAGTTGTCTTATTTAAGACAAATTGGTCTTGAATAGGACTTTTCCAGTTTCATGAAAAAGTCTTATTTAAGAAACAAGAATGTAAAACTAAGACAAAAAATTACAGACAAATTTCTTCTTATTCAAGAAAACATGGACGGTTGAGTTTCATGAAAGCTGGAATTGAAGACAAATTTACGAAAATGTCTTAAGTTCCAGAGCAAGAAATCAAGCACATAATTCTTGCGTAGATTGGATGTAGTGCTGCAGTGTGGTGGAGTGTTGTTCGGTCGGAACTATTACTTCCATCGCAAATTACTTGAACGTGTTAGTCTGTTCGGTGTGCTATTGTATTAGTGTTGCGAAGTTTACGTTTTACTGTGCGTTTATCTTTGTGTACTATGGAAGAGGCAAGATTGGACCGCAATCGACGGACAAGGTGGATCTTCCGGGAGAGGGTTACCGTGTGATTGAATGGAATTGGTTACCGTGTGATTGAAGTGTCTTTGAAACAATAAATATGATTTACTTCTTAGATAAAGAAATAAATCGAATAATGATTATGCGGAGCCTCCACCAGAGGGGGGGGCTGGGCACAACATCCTCCTTCAATCCCGAAATTGACAATGACCTTATGTCGCTCACTGGAAAGAATTCACCCCATAAAATGGTGTCTATCCCCCCCCCCTTAGATTTGGATGTTCCGCCAACTATGATAACGGAGTGGGGGTTCAGAGGTGAAATTTCACCGATCAAACCATTTGAGTAGTAGGATGATGTGCCGTTTTATTCAAGGCCCTGAAGGGTACTTTGGGCATCCCCGCTAAATTTCAGGCATAGATGTAGGTTTCTGAAAATTATTGGAAGGGCAATAATTTACAATAACAGCAATTTACAAGGGTACATGAAGACAATGGGCGGGCCCAAATTAATAGGGAAACAGGGAGACATGCCACCAAGGGTAACACGTTAAAAGTTATAATTATTTGGGGGTAAGCCAACATTGAGGGGGGGGGGTTGCGAGGGTCCTCCCAAAAGCATACAGAGCTTCACTGATTTCAGGAGATCATCTGACCCCTGACTACCTACACCACTAATTGTATCGTTCTCAGATTATTTCAACGCATAACTATTCATCAGATTCATGCTCACCTCTTTCTTCTCTAATATCGCTCGGAACACTTCAGTTTTTTTCTGCCGTTGCTGGCTTCTGGAACCCATGCTCATTGAATGTAAGAATTTATATCTTATTTTTCTACCTCGGCTCTGTATCACAATGTATATTGTAACTACTAACGCCATCTATTATCGGTATGCCCTAATGGTGTCGGCCAGTCAGCTGATAATGTAAATAAACAACTAGTGAAGAAAGAAACCGGCGATCGCAGCCCGTCGTTTTATAGGTACTTGATTAATTTTGTCTTACACATTGTATGTTGAACATTTATGATGTATTGCAGTTAGATGAAGGTATCTGTTTGCAACGGAAATAAGAAGTTATCGTGCTCGCAACATTTCAGTTACCGACACATTAAGAAAACACCTCTACACAAAATCTACGAACAATCGAAAAAGTAAGACTTTTGAAACTAAGACATCTTGAATTTCATGAGATCGCTTTTAAAAGATTCTTAGTTTTACATTTCTTAGTTTTGAAATGTCGTAGATTTTCATGAAACTGGGCCCTGGGCGCGATAAGTCGCGCTGGGACCCAGACAAATCGCACCGAAGCCCAAAAGTTGTACTGGGGCCCCACAAATGTGCGTCAGAAGCCCCAAATAAACACAGCGGGACCCCAAGAGTACAACGGAGGCCGAAAGTGTAACTGGCCCTCCAAAGCGCAGTCTCGCAAAAAGCTACAGGGCTTAAAACATGCGTTGCAGCCTTAAATAAACATACCGGGAGCTCTAAAAAAATACACCGGAAGCTCGCAAGACACACATGGGCCATGCGACCGCACAAAGGCCTGAAAAAGAGGATGGGTCCGCAAAAAGCAGCATGGTCCCAAAAGGAACAAAAAGACCGAGCACTAAATAAACACATCGGGATCTTTGAAAACGCCCAGACACCTAAAAAAAATATTTAAAAAGCAACAAAACCCTAAAACGGACAGGGGTTTCGAAAATGTGTTGGGCTCCTAACAAAAATGGAGTGAAGCCCTAAGACACATCCGTAGACGAAAAAAATACGAAACGGGTCCAAAAAGAACACAAAAAGGCAGGGCCTCGGTTCGGTAGCCAATCTGGGAGCATATTTAAGCAAAGATATGAGGTGCATCAAAGCTCAGGGGGTGTCCGCATTTCTTAACCACCATAAAATGTTGTAAGTAATGAGCTAATGATCGAATTGAATTAATCGAATTTTCGCAGCGAACGTCCATACGAAACATTGCTTCACGTAAAATATGGCGCAAGTCTATCATGTGGCAGCAATTAGCAAAACGTAGCAGGCCAAGCAGAAACAGTAGCATCGCACGAAGTGTGACGAATGCACCGAATGCGCAAGATGGGTGTGCATGTGCACGAACGTTGGCGTCGTGGCGACCGGGCACTATGAACTGGAATGTCTGAAATTGGGAAATTTTACATTTTAAAGTGATTTGCATAGGTGTATTTTCAGCAGTGTGAGGTGACTTATCAAGGGATACCAAAAGAAAACATTATAACAGGGTGGGGGAGTTAGGGTTTAAATCCGACGAATCAGAAACGATAGTAGTAGATTAGGCCCCTCCATGGGACAATTCAGTTGATCGCTAATCATTAGATTCAAGAAGGTCCCCTTTGACAAAATAGTGGTCGAAATCCGCAGGACTTTTTTAATGGGGTAGGTGGACCCCCTCCAAATACGTTTCCACCCTCCCCCTTGACGCAAATATAGGTACGCCACTGCTCTCCCAATAGTTTTCAGAAATATGGGGCAAAGCCAACATTCAGGGGGAAATTCCTCCTCACAAGCATACAAAACAACACCGATATCCCATACAAATTGGGAGGAATGTTGTTTTTAAATGCATTGTCCTCCTACACATTTGTCTTCTGTAATTACAGCCTGCATGATTGGAGCTTCCCAGCTTCAATACCTTCTCAACGTCATTTACAAAACGGTGCAGTGCAGCGAAAACCATGGGCGTGACGGCGTGGAATTTGAAGGTTTTGCATTATTTATGTATTGCCATTGTTGCATTGTCATTCAATGCTTGTCCTTGCCGTGAATTTAATCGCTAAGGATTTATTACTCTAGCTGGTGTGCCAGGTGCCTTACACCCAGCACCAAATGTTATGAAAATAAATAAATCCCTAAGATAGCGATAAGAAAACCAATTCAATCCACTTCTCGTTGTCACCTTCGCGGAATTGTCGTCCTAGGACTGACAAATTATCGTTTAAGCTAACTTATGACATCAAGCTGGTGGGAATGACAAACAGTAGTGATGAATCTAGCTATATTCAGTTAGACTTAGTGGACATAGAAGTGGGTTGATCAATTGGAGATATCTGTATGATATGTTCAGCACCAGCCCCGCCAGCTCGCTGGAATCTAGAGGGCAGCGGGAACATTCTTCTGGTCGAGAAAGCACTAAGACATTGGTTTGTTTTGGTACTTAGGTATTTATCCACATTTGCTTATTTATACCCTGGCATGGCTCCGCGAACCCTGGCAGTTCTCAGCGAAAAAAAAGATTATTGCTCTTGCAT
This sequence comes from Ashinkailepas kermadecensis, assembly GCA_034440615.1. Classification (NCBI taxonomy): domain Eukaryota; kingdom Metazoa; phylum Arthropoda; class Thecostraca; family Neolepadidae; genus Ashinkailepas; species Ashinkailepas kermadecensis. Next base: position 261,066 of record JAOTOM010004403.1, on the reverse strand, counting down.
TTTGCGTAAATGATGCACCATGCCAAGAACAAACAAGACATCAATATGAAATCATGCTTCCCATTCTTGAACCATACCAAGAGCCTAAAAACAATAGGAGGCCCGCTTTCGGGAGCAGGAAGTCCCCTTCCAACATTACTCCACTCCTGGAAGAATTTCGTGGCGACGCCACTGCCCACCACTACACTTACTTCTATACACACCATCGAAAACAGCCGACATCACTAACACGATGGCAGGCTGGCCGAACTCACTTACGCACACACACACACACACTATCTTTGCAAAGTGATGAGTTATTTTGAGTTTTGCCAGAATTGTATCAACTAGACCCGGTCTCCCCCTATTACCAGTCAGCTGTACACTGCACGCTAATCACACCCACCCGTCCACCAACCACTGCACGTGCCCGAACCTTACCACCTCTCACGGCCAACAACCTTCCGATAGCCGGCGGCCGGGCCGCGCATGCGCAAATGGCCCGGAATGCGAGACGTTGCGCAAGATCCTGTTCACTGACCCAGCGGCGCCTGACCGTCCCTGCAGCACCGCCCGCGACGCGGAGGCCAACCTCTGCCTGGGACCGACCCCTCCTCCAGCCCCTCTGGCCGACCCCGGCCGAGGGGCCGCCCGCTACCCCGCGTGCCCGGGCACACCGAGCACACGCTCTCCCCTTCCAACCATCCTCCTGGACCGGCCCCGCGCCCTGCTCCCCTCGCCGGCGCCTCCGCCTCCCCCCGGAGTCGCCGGCCGTTGCGCCCCCCTCGGGCTCGGGCCTCCCTCGCCCCGTCCCTTCCGGGTCGTCCCTGCTCCCCCCCTCCCCTCTTCCCCTGTACACCTCTCGGGCTCAGACCTACCCCCGCGACGCCCCCTCAGGGCCGTCCACGTCCCTCCATCTCCCCCTCTCTGCCCTCGCAGGACAGCCCCGAGCCCCGGCCACTCTGCCGGGATCTCTCCCCCAGGCACACTAGAGTCGTCCGATTGTGAATCGGATGACTCTGTCACAACATTACCGCCGCCACACTCACGGCTGCGGGAGCGTGATCAACAACACTAACGCAGACACCCAACACTGAATTATTGTTTCAATGGAATACGAGGTCTCTCATATCCCGTTGGGCAGAATTCAAGGAATGTATGATCAAAAATTAACCATTGATTGCCGCCGTTTAAGAGACCCGATGGCGCGACAATGACCCATACAATTTCAACATCTTTAGCTACACCCTTTATGCCCATAACGCAAATTCTACGCCCTGCGGTGACGGGATTGCCTTATTTAACTCGGACACCTTCCTCCATCGCCAGATCAACATTGTCGATAACCTAAATTGTGTTTCATTTTCTGTTCAAATTGCGCAACTGGAGCTCACTGTACTCTGTCTCTCTGTCTCTCCTCATCCCCCCCCCCCTTCTCCTACGCTATCCAGGGCTTCTGCGACCAACCGCTTCGGTCTTCTTCTACACCCCTGTCTGGTGCTGGGCGACCTGAACGCCCACCACAAGGCATGGGGTTGTTGCACCACAACTCCACGCGGACATCACATTGAAAGACTTCTCAGCACCCACAACATTTTTTAAGTGACCAAACACCCACCCACAACACCGACATCGCCCCGCTCCGTCCAGCTTTTTTTTTCTTTTTTTTTCCTTTTTTCCCCCTAAATCTTTAGCGGAGGCAAAGTGCCATCTGCTAGAGATTGCTACGTTAAAGAAGTAATTACGTTATTCCGGCTTATGTGACATCCGGTTATATCAACTAGTCAAAAAAGGAGAGACGCCGTCAAACAAGAAACATGGCGTAGAACACACATGGCATACAGGTACATATACATACATACAGACACTCATGACAATGGAAGGACATTTGGAGGGTGGGCAGCATCGTAACCTCCGGAGAGGCTCCACTGCCCACCTGCGACCTGAAAAGCGAAGCGGAGGACCGACGTCCAGAGCGAGTCGTGGACGTCGGGCCCGACCTTGTGTGTGTAAGTGTATGTTTTAAGTTAAAGCCTGGAAACCCCTAAAAAGGGGAAAACCAGGCTGCTTGGAAAACCCGAAGGTAAAAACCAAGCGCAATTTAAGAGGAAATCCGTCCGTATTAGCCAATTTGGATCGGATCCTGTCTACCTAGTGTGTAATAACCTACATGTATGTGTTAGCGACGACGGAGAGGAAGAGATGTGGAGCAGAGTCATACAGCCAGTACGGAGTGTGGCACGTGTCATATAACTTTCATCAGGTTAGCTTGAATCAGGAAATGTAACGGAGGCTTTATATCTGTTCGGAGAGTTTAGTGTCTTGTAGGAAACGGAAAAGTAACTCGATGAGTGCTGGGTGGTCATTCCCGAGGAGAGCGCGGAGCGAAAGTTGTGAATGGATCTTGGCGAAATATTGGGTGATATAGCGACGGTGAAGAGTATATGATGGACATGTGAGTAAAATATGGGCGACAGTGATGCGGACTCTGCATGTGGTGCAGATCGGGGGCCGATTTGGTCGATGAAAAAGATAATGGTGTGACATAGACCTCTCTATGGCTTCGGCTTCTATCTCACCGCTCCTTTCTTGGCACGTACAACCCGACCCCTTTTTAGCGATCACTTCCCCATTCATATCATACATAACGCTCAGCCCAGTCTAGAGATTATTCTTTTCCACCCCGCTGGAACGTTCGCAAGGCGAAGTGGCCGGCTTTGTTCCAGGAAATTGACACTGTCGTCTCACCGGTCGCACCCCCACCCAAAAAAAAATCAAGCATTCCTCAATACGATATTTCTCGCGGCAGAAAAAAAAACACGTCCAGGTTCTTGTCGCTCCCCCAGCCGTAACTACGTGCCGTGGTGGAACGAGTGTCAACGCGCTGTCGCCCTGCGGCGGCGGGCTGAGCGAAAATTTCGCAAAATCTCACGACACAAAAACCTACATTTCCTCAGGCACAAAATTCGCAACACATCGTGAATTTCATGCACAACACTCGCCACCTGCATCTTTACCTCGGACAATACTAAACGGAACTATATAGCGCCCCCTTTACTGTCTACGAACTAAATTTATACCTCTCCAAAGTAACCAACACTACGGCTCGTCCCGTCTAATTGGCATACCCGTTCTTCCAAAACCTATCCAACTCAGAAAAAGTCAAGCTCCTTTCGGCACTAATTCAGCTATGGACCGACGGCCCCTTTCCCCTTTTTAGTCACTAGCACTCTTTTAGCGCACTTTTTGGTCCCTGTCATTCCTATCGCTAAACCTCGCAAACCTCGCCACTTACCCTCCAGCTATCGACCCATCTCTCTCATTAGTTCGGTCGATTCAAGATACTCAACATGGGTTTAGAAAAGGGCGATCGTGTCTCACAAATCTCTTGGACTTTTTGAATTTTGCTACAGAACAATTTGATCAGGGAAATCAGGTTGATGTAGCATATCTTGACTTTAGTAAGGCCTTTGACAAGGTACCCCATAAACGGTTAATGATGCAGCTTCAGGTCCATGGTATTGCAGGTAGCATCCTAAAATTGATAGAGTTGTGGCTTTCAGATAGACAGCAGAGAGTGATGCTAAATGGTACAAAATCATCATGGCAAAATGTTCTTAGTGGAGTCCCCCAGGGGTCGGTACTGGGACCACTATGGTTCATTATATATGTGAATAGCATTGAATGTGGCCTAAGCAGTAAGGTTTAGAAATTTCCGGATGATTTGAAGATCTTTAGGGCAATAACAGGGCACAATGAGCAGGTTTTGCTGCAGAAAAACTTAGACGAGCGAGTGAAGTGGTCCGAAAAATGGCAAATGAAGTTTAATTTTGATAAGTGCAAAATCATGCATGTAGGTAGGCAGCATATGAAGGCTCCATACTTGATGGGTGGCCAAGTACTATCTATGACTCAGCAGGAGAAGGACTTAGGTGTTATTTTGAACACAAAATTGGGGGCATCAGAACAGACCAAAGAAGCCAGGAAGAAGGCACTAAGAATGCTGGGGGCAATACAGAGGAATGTGTCATACAAAAGTGAGGAGGTCATCAGGAAGCTTTACTGTGCATATGTCAGGCCACATTTGGAATACTGTGTCCAAGCTTGGTCCCCTAGTTATGAGAAAGATTGTTGGCTTTTAGAGGTAGTACAAAAGAGGGCAACAAAGATGGTTAATGGTATAGGCAACTTGGCATATGAGGAAAGATTGAAGAAATTGAATATGTTTTCACTTAGATATAAAAGGCTGAGAGGAGATCTCATCGAGGTTTTTAACTTTGTTCATGGTCATGAACAGGGATATCTCAGGGAAATGTTTGAATTTAACAGAAATGATGCAATTAGAGGTCATCAATTCAAAATTAAAGTTAATCACAGCAGGACAAGGTTAAGACAGTCTTTCTTCACCAACAGGGTAGTAGAACACTGGAACCAGCTGCCAGGAACCATTGTCAGTAGCAACATACTGAACATCTTTAAAAACGGCATAGACAATCATTATAAGAATAGGGGGCTTGTTTTTCTGTATTCCAGGGAGGGTTGATCGACAGGGAGGAGTTGGGAGTTGGGCGGAGTTTGAAATTGTTGAGTGTGTTATGCAATAGCAAGTGAGTCTCTTATTAAGTCTAAACGCTTTATAACTTTATATAGGGTGTACCTAGCAGTGGATTCAGCACCTTCCTTCGGGATGTGATACTGATGAGATTGTCTATGGTAGCACAATGGGTATGATGGGAGGAGTTTGTAATTGTTGAGTGTATTATGCAATAGCATGTGAGTCTCTTATTAAGTCTGAACGCTTTATGAATTTGTGTGGGGTGTGCCTAGCAGTGGATTCGGCACCTTCCTTCGGGATGTGATGCTGATGAGATTGTCTATGGTGGCACGATGGGTGTGATGGGAGGAGCTTGTGATTGTCGAGGGTGTAATGCAGTAGCAAGTGAGTGGTGCTAGATGGGCTGGGATATATAGCTTCCTAGGAACTTGGGATAAGGGATTGATTGGGATGGGAGTATTTACATTTCTAGTACCTTTTCTAGATAGGCTTAACCCAGATGGGCCCCTGTGGCTCTTATTAAGCCTTAATAATATTTTATGTATGACTTTAGTTGTTTCTCTAAAATATTCGAGCGCATGGTCAATGAACGAATCATGGTCTACCTCGAATAGGTGCCGGGCCTCCGCTTCACTCCAGGTCGCAGGTGGCCAGCGGAACCTGTCCGGAGCCATTGAAGCTGTCCACCTGCCAAACGTTCTACTGTTCGATAAGATTGTATGTGTGGAAGAAGAACACTGGGTTCTTTTACGACGCATTCAACCCCTAGGCTATGTAGCGTCGCCAACCTCTCACGCCGATTGGTCGCGGGCGACTCGGTAAATGCCGTCGGTTGTGAGTCTGTATGCACATATGTACGTATGTCTGTATGTATATGCCATGTATGTACCGGCCCTTTACGCCACGTTCTTTGTTTGCCGGCGTCTCTCATCTTTTCTCTCTTGCTTGTTTGTTATCACCGGATACCACATAAGCCGGTTTAGCGTAACTATTTCATTAACGTAGCAAATATCTAGCGGATGGCACTCTGCCTCTGTTAAAAGCAAAAAATGCGGTCGCTGCGGCTCTGCGGTAGAAATAGGCTCAACCCACGGTTCTTCCAGGGTCTCTTCCCAACCAGAATAGGTTGAGCTTCGACCAGGTCTTCCAGGTCGAGGCACGGGAACGACCGGTAGAGTTTTGTCATGAATCAACTGTTTGCGGTAGTTGGTTGTAGTGCTATTTGGCGCAAATATGCAATGCGGTGGCATTCTCGGTTGCTTTTTCCGATCGCTATGCGCAGTGGATAACGATGGCTTGTGCTGCTTCAGGAGTTTAAAAAAAAACATTTATGTCAGGGGCGGATCCAGAAATGTTCAAGGGCGGGGGAGCCGGGTACTCATTTAGAGGGGAGCCACTTCATCGGAGGGGTGCTACTGCGAAAGTCCCTAGACGCTCTCATTCAGTAGAATATTGATTGAGTGGGGGAAGGGGGCTGCACTGGAGCATGCTGAATGGACGTCTTTTACTCTGGGCCTTGGGTAGAAAAACCGTCTAGTGTGGGGCACACGACTAGTACGGTGTAATCGGCGGTGTAATCAACGGTGTAATCCACGGTGTAATCGACGGTGTATTCGACGGTGTAATCGACGGTGTAATCGACGGTGTAATCGATGGTGTAATCGACGGCGTCACCGCGTCATCGTAGGAACGTCTTTTATCCGTTTAAGCAGGGGTGTTGTTTTATGCATTTTTGAGGGGGCAAGTGCCACTCAATGTTGGCTTTCCCCTTCCCCCAATAATTTTAACTGCTAGCATTGGCCAATAATGTGCTACCCATCCATTTGCAACCGCCCATTGTCGTCATATATTTTTCCACAATAATTTTCAGAAATATCAACGCCCGTGCGTCAGAGGGAAGCCACTTTCCCATGTGGAGGATCAAACGCAGCTCCTGCATCCGCCACTGATACATACCTGCATACAAACAATAACATGGATGCATTCCAGAAAGCATGCGCCCTCAAATGCATGCAAATTAACACCCAAGACTGAACCTACAATTTACCCATCAAATTTACGACGCCCAGCCCCGATTCCCAGTTGCGCATTGGGTGTTCCCGAAATGTAGTGAAGACAATGTAGTGTGGCTGGTGACACAAAACATGCGCGACTGCTCATATCCATCACATATCCCACGCATCTTGGATTACTTTGAAAAACAGCTCTAGGTACGAAATGTACGACCCAATGACTGTGCTCCTGGCCTAAGTCTTGTTGAAATGTTTCGATGCTGAACGTCACTGGGGCGGCGCATTTTCGTCTTCCCAGTTAGCGCTTCCTCAACCGCCGACAGGCCGGATTAGATGTTTTCATCCAGTGGAGGTTCGATGAGGGTAAACCAATTCCGGATGAAGCACGGGAACGACCGGTAGAGGAAACGGTCGCTCAACCTATTCCGGATGGGGGAGCGGGAACAGACCCCTAGATACGGTTGGGCAAACCGGCTCCGCCTACCACCGAAACGTCATCAGCAATGGGACGAGCTTGAACGCCGTCGCGGCCCGCATGTTCGTCAGCAACAGATTCATTGAGTTTGATATTGCCGGATGTCGAAGAAGGGCGGACTCTTCAGATTCCGTTCAAAATTGGTACACTTGTAGTGCTCGGTGGACTCACCACCGTGAGCATACAAGCTAAGAGCGGTGTTCATAAACAGCTGAGATATTCAAGGTCAAAGTCAGAGTAATTGAGGTTGGACTCTTCAGATTTCCTTCAAAACTGGCACACGAGCAGTAAATACACTCATCATCAAAAGCACAAAAGCTAGGAGGGACGTTCATAAACAGCTGAGTTATTCAAGGTCAAAGGTCGTGGTCGTTGAGGTCGGACTCTTCAGAATTCCTTCAAATTGGCACACATGTAGTCCACGACCTTTGACCTTTGTACTGACAACCACGAGCATGACATCTAAGAGGATTTTAAGCCGTCCATTTGAAATAGAGTTGTGGATGTGGGGCGGAGAGACTGTATGTGACAGTGGTTTATTTTTTGTCGACAGGGTGAAGCCCCATGTCTTACACCACTTTGCAATGTGGTCTAGACCTGCTTGAATGGTTTTTCAGCTTTTAGGAAACATTTTGCTGTTGTACAAATGGCCATATCGTCCGCGAAAAGTGAGTATTGAAGTGAACTGTCTGTGTGGTCAGCAAGTATGTCGTTGATCATGATGATGAACAGGCTCGGTGAGAGCACACTCCCCTGCGCCAGGCCCAGCTCCTGAGTTGTGGTGTTTGATGTGACACTGCCGCATCGCACCTTAAGGGTCCTGTCTCTGAGGAAGTTAAGAATGAAGTGTGCCATATGTCCGCGTAGGCCTATCTCGTGGAGTGTGTGTCAGTGCGGACTTGTGTGCTCGGTCGAATGCGGCAGTGATGTCCAAGTAGGCAGCTATTGTTGTGCGTTTGATGCGTAGACCATTTTTGATGCCATGCACTAATCTAATGAGATTGTCTGTAGTTAATTTTTGACGCTGGAAGCCGCACTAAAATTCGTCGAGGCGGGAGTGCACCATTTTCATTTCGTTTCCTTCGGCCATGTCTTTCTTGATGCCGCCTGGGACCTTCGTGACGTTCCGCCAGAGCTGGTGGCGATCTGGAATTTTCCACCGGGGGCCGCTGACTTCAGCGTTAGGCGTCAGACGCAATGTTACTGCGGACATCGAGGGGATCTCCAGTAAAGAAAGAAAACAGGTGCCATTCAAGAACTCTGAACCATGCGCCCCCGACAAGCGGTCCCGGATGCTCACTAGTGTGTGCGCGAAGAATATAGTTACAATTTATGAGACTCTGTCTCCATAAAATATGATGCTAAGTGCATTTATGAAAGTTACCTTGCCTTCAGACGTCAATTTTATTGCCACTTGCAGTGACCTATTGCGTATATTGTTATTTTTCGTATTTCCTTTTTGAACTATTTTCCACCATAGACGGCCGGCCGCCGGCCGCCTCCGGCCCGTCCCCAACCGCCCGCCATTCATAACATGGCGGGGCGCGGGATTCCTATTCCCTGAATGTTAATGGGCCCCAACGCCAAAGTTACAGGCAGATTTTCACATTTGAAACGATAGACGATGTGCCTGGCATGAGTTCCGCCACCATAAGAGTTGAGGCCGACAGATTTTGGCGAAATTGCTTAAGAACATTGCGCTTATGGGCGTTGAAGGGAAAGAATGCATCTACAACCGTGAATTTCTCCTACACCATTTTGGCGCGACAGAGCCGATGCTGCTTAGTATTGTTGAAGGGTGGAACTTTACTTTCTATCGTGCCACCGCTCGGCGGCCCTACGGATCCTCTAGGCAGCAACCGTCGGCGCTTGACATGCATCGAGCCATGCCAGAACGTCAATAATGTCGCAAAGCTTCATGTAAAAAGGTAAAAAGTGACAGGGTTAGACATCTATAAAAGTAGTCGAGTATGGCATCACAAGGCAGCTGATTTCACGCCGGTTTATTTGAGACCATTGGAAATTAATTCGCTAATGTAGAACATCTGATATACAAATAAAAGTAATACAATGTGAAAATTTGAGACACAAATCCTGGAATTGAGTGCAAAAATAACAGGGTTAGGTATGTATAAAAGTAGTCGAGTATGGCATCAAAAGGCTGCGCATTTTATGCCGGTTTATTTAAGACCATTGGAAATTAATTCGGTAATGTAGAACATCTAATATACAATTTAAAGGAATATAATGCGATAATTCGAGATGCAAATCCTGGAATTGAGTGCAAAAATGACAGTATTAGAAAACTACAGAAGTATTCGAGTATGGCATCATAAGGCAGCGGATTTTATGCCTGTTTATTTAAGACCATTGGAAGTTAATTCGATAATATAGAACATCTGATATACAATATAAAGTGATGAAATGTGATAATTTGGGACACAAATTTTGGAATTTAGTGCAAAAGTGACAGAGTTAAACCTTCATGGAAGTTATTCAAGATGATATAAAAATGTAGCACGTTCGATTTTCGTTTAGTTAAGAACATTGGAAATTGTCAGGACGTCACACAGAAGATTTATGACACGTGTTTATCACAAGATGTTGAGTGGCCAATTGCTCCCATTTCACTTTAAGGGCAAAGTGACAGGGTGAAATGATTTGATAATAAAACGAACTACACATCATAAGAGAGCTTGTTTCAATGTTGTTCAAATTGGACCATTGGAAATTACTTGCACCTCGTCTAGAAACCAGAATATAGCATTAATCAAAGCAAGCCCACTCTGGTGGTGTTCCTTCACAAACCCACCACTAGAGCGGCGCCACCGGTATTATGTCCGCTTATGACGCCTGACGGGGTCGGCCGGCCTTTCCTCCCCTCGGCGGTTGTCGGCGCAGGTGCGTGGGAATCTGCAGCGGAGCGGAGTAATTGAGGTGCTCAGTCCCAGCGAACCAGGGCTGAGCACCCTGGTGCGTGCGTTTACCGCTGCAGATCAATCGCCCCAGTCTGTGACGCGCGCAGGCACGCGACGATCGGGTCCGGCTGGGCTGATTCCTAGGCACATGTCATGGGAAGGGCGGGAGCTGGTGGCCGTGGTCCGGTCCGACGTCGTGCGGCCCTGTCGGCCAGGGAAATCGAAAGTGTTGAGGTGAAAGAGTGCATGCCTCCCTACAGTATCCAATGCACTTTAAAATGGATGGTAACTACGTTGAAAAGATGATTCAATCACGGGACACGGTGAAAAAGAAATACACAGTCATGAAAAAAACATACTTAGGATTTTAAAATTCGCCTTAAAAGTTGACTTAAGAATCAATGTTTGATTTTGTTCTCACTGAACTCAATCTATTATCTGAAGTGCATTCAGTAAATAACAAAATTATTGCCAAGGGCAAGAACATAATTATTTTCATTGGGTGACACTTTCACCCAGATGAAAATATTGTGACAACGATTAGGTGTGCATAATTAGGTGCATAATTAGGACAACGATTAGGTGTGTGTGTGTGTGTGCATGTTTGCGTGTGTGCCTGTGTGTACTTGTGCAAGTTGGTAGAACCTGGGCATAATGTGTGCCCAAGGTCGGGCCAGTGAGCCTCGGTGCCCTGTGCACCACGGAGCTGTTTCGGCTAGTGTGCCACTCAGTTAAGCTAGCATGCACGCTTGCGTCCCCGTACGGGTACCTACTGTTTGAGTCGTGTGCTACTCAGTACTGTTCAGATATGTGTGCCAATCGACAGAGCGCGACGGAACATGCGAACCCAGTGTCATGCGTGACACATCAGCATGTGGTAGAATTGATGCTATAGTAGAATGCGCGTAAAATGTATCCGGTGGTAGAAATCGTTCCCAATGCTCACAACTCTTGTATCAATTCACTGAACCCTGACTGTACCCGAAATGTATCCGCTCCATTCCGCCTGGCGAAGACGAGCTGACTTCATTCGATCGGCAGGTCAGCGCGTGCCTGATCTGACTGTCGAACTGGCCGAGTCGGTCCAGCTCACGTCATCACGAACTACAAATATGCCGCAGACAGCTGGCAGTGGCAAACTGGAGACGGTGCTACTGACTACAAATATGCCGCAGACAGCTGGCAGTGGCAAACTCGAGACGGTGCTACTGCAGCTCGTCGGAGCGTCTGGTCACCTGGGCTGGTCAACCCACACTCGGACGTCCCACCGGACTACTACTGCAGCTCGTCGGAGCGTCTGGTCATGTGGGCTGGTCAACCCACACTCGGACGTCCCACCGGACTACTACTGCAGCTCGTCGGAGCGTCTGGTCATGTGGGCTGGTCAACCCACACTCGGACGTCCCACCGGACTACTACTGCAGCTCGTCGGAGCGTCTGGTCACCTGGGCTGGTCAACCCACACTCGGACGTCCCACCGGACTACTACGTCACCAGTGATGCCGTGAACGTCACCACTCCCCGAAGAAGACATTTCGCGATGCGATGCGAATGCGAATCGTACGCGCGGCCGGAGACCGCTCTCGAGGTCGCCTCATCATGTAATTAGCGTGAAATTCGAACTAACATGGATCAGGTTTCAGGATCACCTAAAAGACCAGTAGATTAATGCATGCACTACTACTAATGCGAGCATGCACATATCAACCAACCAATCACATACCAGCCATAAAAATTGTCAGCCATTCTACCACCACCACTGGCAGCAGCTTAAGTACGGACACCGTCACGAAAAGGACGTCTGCGTTGAGTTGTGTGTCCACCAGCACTGGCGGCAGCTTCAGCACAGACACCGTCACTAAGGGGACGTCTGTGCTTCGCTGCACAATCTCGCAGCCAGGCTACATCGGAGACAGGACATCTTATTATTCGAACCTACCACATATGAATAATACTGCCCATACTATTTGAGCCCTTCAAGTAGAAAGCTGGTCGCGAGGCGCTTCTTGTTTCCTTCAGCATGTACCATGGAAACACGTGCTGCAGACTCGTCGTTGCCATGAAAACGCGCGCTGCAAGTTTCTCATTGCCATGGAGACGCGTGCTGGAAGCTCTTCGTTGCCAGGATAGAAGTTTACGTAGTCCACTGGCATACAACTCGTTTGTGCCATCACAACAGTAAGCACGGTAACCGTTCACTTCCAGAGAGGGCATAGTCGCCAGAGATGTGCAGTAAGTAGTCTTCCTTGGATGGCAGACCGATTGAAGTTTTCCACCAGGCACTACGACGTAGCGGAGTGTAGTCGTGGCCGTGGTCTATGTTGTATCACGCCGTAGTCCTCACTTGGAGACCAGATAGTGGTAGATTGTGGTCCCCGCCCGAGATCTTCGCTGTAGCAGACAATAGTCATTGTCCGTGGGCTTACACCGTAGCGGACTGTAGTCAACGATCGAGGGTCTACACCGTAGCAGACTGTAGTTATTGCTCAGGGTCTATGCCGAAGCGGACTGTGGCCACTGGTTGTGGGTCTACACCGTAGTGGACTGTAGGCACTGGTCGGGGTCTACATGGTAGCCAGAACGATGTGGCCACACATATAGATGGTGATGAACAAGCCGACAGTGAAGGCGATCGCCCGCGCCGGCTGCGGTACCTGGGTGGCAAACGGAGGGCTGTCAGCCGTACAGACGTCATAATGACGTCATAATAAACGCGACACCTGGGTGACAAACGGAGGGCTGTCGGCTATACAGACGTCTTAATGAATGCGGCACCTGGGTGGCACTCGGGGGGCATCAGCTAGAACGGCGTGAATATTCCGCTCCAGATTAACTAACTCCTGATTATGTCACTGTCACTATGTCACTGTGTCACTATGTTCACAATCTGGACATGTAATTGCCGGTCATTATGCCACTATGCCACTATGTCACTATGTTCCTAGTCTGTATGTGTAAGTACCGTTAACTATGTCACTATGCCATTATGCTATAATGTCAACAGTCTGAACGTGTGAGTCCAGGTAACTATGCCACTATGTCCGCAGTTCCGACGTGTAAGTCCAGGTCACTATGTCACCATCACATTATGTCACCATGTCACTATGTCCGCAGTTCCGACGTGTAAGTCCAGGTCACTATGTCATTATGTCCGTAGTCTGGGCGTGTAAGTCCATAATGCCACTATGTCATTATGTTATCATGTCTATTCATTAAGTCACCATGTCCGCAGTCTGGACGTGTATTAAGACAGTCTTTCTTCACCAAAAGGGTAGTGGAACATTGGAACCAGCTGCCAGAAACCAGTCAGTAGCAGCACACTGAACATCTTTAAAAACAGCATAGATACTCATTATAAGAAGAGTGCTTTTCGGTATTCCAGGGAGGGCTGATCGACGGATTTGGTGGGCAACTGATTCAGTGTCCAGAGTGCAACCAAGAAGGGACCTTGTGGCTCATAGTTGCACTGATATTTTATGTCTTTATGTCTTCATGTGTAATTCCAGGTCACTATGCCACAGTTCTTTCTATGCCACTATGTCCACAGTCTGTACGTCTAAGTCCAGGTCATTATGCCATTATGTCCCTGTGTCACTATATCACTATGTTCGCAGTCTGGATGTGCAAGTTCATGTCATTATGTCACCATGTGACCATGTTTTCAGTCTGGAGGTGTAAGTACAGTTCACTACATCGTTGTCATTATGTCACTTTGTCAACAGTCTGGGCTTTTCGGTCCGGGTGATTATGTTACTATGTCACCATGTCACTGTGTAAGCAGTCTAGATGTGCAAGTCCAGGTCACTATGTTACTATGTCACTATGTCAGCGGCCTGGACGTGTAAGTCCAGGTCACTATGTTACTATGTCACTATGTCAGCGGCCAGGACGTGTAAGTCCATGTCACTATGTGTCAATGTCTCGGTGTCATTATGTCACCATGCCAGCAGTTTGGACGTGTAAGTCCAAGTTATTGCTTGTCACTATATTCGCATTCCGGATGGGTAAGCCTAGGTCACAATGCCACAGTCCTTACCATCCCACTATTTCTGCAGCCTGGACAGGCAAGTCCAAGTCATATGTCATTATGTCGCTATGTCATTATGTAAATGTCATTACGTCACTATGACATTATGTCACTATGTCATTATGTCACTATGTCACCATGCCACTATGTTTGCAGTCTGGACTTGTGAGTCCAGGTCATTATTTCACTATGACCACAGTCTGAACATGTAAGTGCAGGTCATTATGTTATGATGCCACTACGTCACTGTGTCACTATGTCCGCAGTCTGGACGAATAAGTCCAGGTAATGATGTCGGCTTCCATGGAGTATTTCACCTCGTCACTTTATCAAGGTAAAAGAACATAAGAAGCTGGACGATGGGGAAGTCTAATCAAACCCAGCATATTGGCATTGGCATTCTTATCCTATGGTTGACTACGCCCACCTTGTCTTATGTATACGTGTTCTATGGTCGACTACTCCCACCTTGTCCTATTTGTCGTTGTCCTATGGCCGACTACTCCCACCTTGCGCTATGTATCCTATGTATACATCCTATATAACTGTCCTATGGTGGACTACTTCCACCCTGTCCTATGGTCGACTACTTCACCGTATCATATTTATCCTTGTCCTATGATCAACTACTCCCACCATGTCCCATGTATCCTTGTCCTATGATAAACTACTCCCACCATGTCCCATGTATCCTTGTCCTATGATCAACTACTCCCACCATGTCCCATGTATCCTTGTCCTATGATCAACTACTCCCACCATGTCCCATGTATCCTTGTCCTATGATCAACTACTCCCACCATGTCCCATGTATCCTTGTCCTATGATCAACTACTCCCACCATGTCCCATGTATCCTTGTCCTATGATCAACTACTCCCACCATGTCCCATGTATCCTTGTCCTATGATCAACTACTCCCACATGTCCCATGTATCCTTGTCCTATGATCAACTACTCCCACCATGTCCCATGTATCCTTGTCCTATGGTTAACTACTCCCATCTTGTCCTATGTATCCTTGTCCTTGGGCCGACTACTTCCACCGTATCCTACGCATCCTTGTTCTATGACCAGCTACTCTCACCTTGCTCCTGCCTGACATACTAATGGTTAATTTACTTTCAGTTAGACGAGAGGTGAAATACTCCATGACGCCGGAATGTCACATACACTACACAACCTGGCGGTAGTGTATGTGTGTGGAACCACCTGACCTGGTGGATACACTACACTATTGCACCTACCAGGTCATGAGGCCACATGACTGCTGGAATGACCCCTGCCCATCCCCCTACTGCGTACGGGTGGCCCTACAACTGCTGAAGTGCAAACCTCTTCTGGGGTGTCCGTATGACTTCCGAAGTCCCTATCTACACGGGTTCCCGTGCCCATACGAATTCAGGATGCCTCTACAATGTCTGATGTGTGCCGTTGCTGCAAATGTGCCGGGTCTTTACCACTATTTGATTGCCACTACAGGGCCAGGATGCCGCTACAATTTCTGGGATGATCACATACTCAGGGTTGCCCACATAACTGTTGTGGTGTCCCTCTTCACAAACGTGAATTTCCCTACAAAAACTAGGGTGTTCCTACAACTGCCGGATTCCTCTCTGTGCAGATTGCATCGATCCTCCTACGACGTCGATGCCCTGCAGATTGCAAGGGTACCCTCACAACGGCTGGGTGTCCCTGAAAATTTCCCCGCGGAGTTCTTTAAACATGTCGAAAAGCTGAAATTTCCGGGGCAACAGTGCCCCTAGCGGAGCCACTGAATACCTACCTACACTCTCATCACCCACACCATCACTATTTACACTAATATCACCTACGTCGTCACTATTACCACCCACATCACCACTGCAGTACAGTAACGAAGTTCGTTTCGGACCTCCTCATTCAATGAATTTGGCTCCTATGTATCCGGGGATACGACCTCGGAGCGGATCCCAGGCATCCGGCCGGTACCTGCACGCAGGCGCTGACCTGAGCTGTTTTGGCGCGACGGGCGCCAGGCCGCCGGATGACGCTCGACCGCACTGCACTCACGGCGTTCAACCGACGAGGCCCGATCAGGCAGGCCTTGTAGAAAGTATTTCGACCAATCATAGTCGATCACGTTTGACGCGTCATTGTGTCAAGTGATTGTGTAGCTGGCCAGGCTCGATCGCGCGGCCGAGAGCCGGGGTTCAACTCGATTATTCGGCTCTTGTACGTGTGTGAGGCGGCGGCTGTGCCTATGTTAACGTTCGTATCACTGTGACTTGTTGAGACCGTTGAACCATTGCTCGCTGCATAATTCGTTATTTAATCCGCTTAATACAAGAGCGCTAACTACAGTGGCTCAATAATGGCTCTGGGATTTGAGGGAAAGGAGCCATTGAACGTGCGAACCAGCAATCGCGAAACCGAGGAAAAGCTAGACTATCGCTGCCAGGCAACACGACTTGCCTGCAGTATCACCCCCTACAGCATCAACACTTCACCACTATATACGCTATCACCATTCCCACCACCACCATATACACCATCACCACACCAACACCACTATCTACACTCTCACCGCCCTCACACTCACAATCTACACGATCACCATCCACACTATCAATATGTATACCATTAACACTCACACCACCACTGTTTACACTCAAAACCCACCGAAAAGTCCAAACTGAAATTCTGATGTCCCATGTTTGAAGAAAGATGTCCTCTCCGTATTCGACCACCAAGACATTTTTTTCCGAAATCCAGGATTGCAAAGTGCAAATCGAACCATGACCACCGCCGACACAACCACCATCACCACTCACACCACTACCATCTGCATTATCACCACCACCTCGTCCATCAACACCACCTACCTCGTTCAGGTAGACGAAGGTGTGGGCGATCCTGGCGGCAGTGAAGGTGCGGATCAAGTTGGTGGCCAGCCAGACGCCGGGCGCCGTGCTCAGGTACAGTGGACACAGGATCAGGAAAGGCACCACGTTCTCCAGGTCGTTGAGATGCGCCCGTCGCACGCGCTCCACGTCCGGGTCGTCCATCTTGACCTTGCCGTGGACGACCTTTGCGTCCTCGGTGTTGGCGAATACCTACCAAGCAGTGGCGCAGTGAGAGCGTGACGCGGAGTCTCAGCCTTCGCCGTGACGCCTGTACAAGGACTGCGTCTGGTGCAAATCGCTAGTGAAGAGGCTTCGCCAGTGGGTGAAAACAAGAATGGATAACATTTTGTGTCATTTTCCGTCGTCCTTGAAGTCTTCCTTCCGTCTTCCCAGTGAAAGGCTTAGCGGAACGGTATCTTCCCCTTCTCAAACAAGGCCTGTGTTCGAGTTTCACCTGTCGCTACCCTTCGCCCGCGGCCAATCGGCGTGATAAATTGGCGACGCTACATGAGTCAACGGTAGGTCTGTCGTAAAACCAATAACCAATCAAACAAGGCTGGTGTGCTCCGAAAATGACAAGGATTCCGATTATGTGGTGTCATTAGGGAAATGGGTCGCTTCGAATACAATACTGGTGTTAATGCCAGATGCCAGATGCCAGATGGGCAGACCCGACCGTTTGTGGAAGGGACCGTTTGCGGAAATCAACACCATACAACTGCTCCCGCAAAAGCTAAAACGCAGCTGCGCCTGCGGTAGGTCAAGTAAGATGTCAGATGGTGCCTGCGGTAGGTCAGGTAAGATGTCAGATGGTGCCTGTGGTAGGTCAGGTGAGATGTCAGATGGCGCCTGCGGTCGGTCAGGTGAGATGTCAGATGGTGCCTGCGGTAGGTCAGGTAGGATGTCAGATGGTGCCTGTGGTAGGTCAGGTGAGATGTCAGATGGCGCCTGCGGTCGGTCAGGTGAGATGTCAGATGGTGCCTGCGGTAGGTCAGGTAGGATGTCAGATGGTGGTAACTAGCAGCAGCTCGGATCGCACGCTCACCTTTTTGCCAAACCTGTGACGTCCTGTGGCGAATGACATCATCAGTGTCTTCAGACCGAGCACCGCCGCATAGAACAGGAACGTCACCCACAGCGGGTTCTGCATGTTCAGGTCTCCCAGTCCAGCCATGTTGCTCAGTCTGCCGACAATGCCACTCAGTCAAGTATCCCAGTCCAGCCATGTTGCTCAGTCTGCCGACAATGCCACTCAGCCAAGTATCCCAGTCCAGCCATGCTACTCAGTCTGCCGACAATGCCACTCAGTCAAGTCTCCCATCGTCACACTGTTCACTCACGTCTCTCAGTCCAATCATGTTACTCAGTCAGCACTCACAGTCAACCCATGCTGTTCAGTCTGCCGACAGACTTGCTGAGACAGTAGAAAGAATAGCACGTCGTCGTCCGTTGCCCTTATCAGGTTAATTTGCAACCTGTATCTAAGCACATTCACTAGAAAGGAAAAAGGTTGTTATTTTCTGTCAATTGAACATGACCTACAGAACAATGTCATGCACTCCGATAGAAGTTCAAATAAGAACGTTGACTCACCTTGGCAAGGAATGCTGTGTTTTTGTGTAAATATTAGTTGCATTACACTTTTCTTTAGTACATCACGTTCAAGAACAGCATACACCCCTTATAACCAGTGGTGTAGGATCGTAAGATCAGTGGGGGGGGGGGGGGCGATCAGCCCTGGGTCAATCAACTTAGGGACTAGGGTAACCCCAAATACCAATGTCTCCCTGGATTTGGGCCACTAAAGAGAGAAAGAGAGAACAAAATGCATGAATATTATATTTATTTTTCCAGCTTTCCATGAACTTAGTCTATCCGGAGACAAAATATTCGGGAAGTGGTCAATCGAAAAACTACTACCGAATATGGAGCATCCACTTGGTGCTGAAACGATTTCTTCCCCTGTCGCTTTGTGTTTTGTGTCAATGTGTCAAAGTGTTTTGTGTGTTTTGTGTTAATTTGTGTCAAATTTCATTATTGTTTTAAGATTTTTATATATGTTCCTTAAATTTCCGTGGATCAAAATAGATTAAAAACATTACCAAAAGAAACAACATGTAACCATCATAGCAAACTCAACATTGCGATAAGTGATAAATGACCAGTGTGATTATCGGTTTGAGAAAACTTAAAATGTGATTCTTGCACTATTTCAATTTATGAAAGAGGACAACTACCACCAATGCTAAAGAATACTCAGAAGAACTGCGAGAATAACGTCAGCACTCATTATAAATTTTTGGCAATCTTACACCTATCTAGGTTGAACACGAGAAGTATGTCGTACTCGACATTTATGCAGCATTGTCTGTATTTTTCACGGGTTTGACTTCCAAAGTTGGGGGGGGTCCGGCTGCCAAGTTGGGGGGGGGGGGCTGAGCTGCAAGTTCGAGGGGCTGGAGCCCGCCCAACTGAATAGGAACCCACACCCCTGCTTATAACTACTTAACGTAAGGTCCTTTGGTCTTATCATCATGTTTGCCTCCAACGTCCCAGCGCGGCTTGTCTGTACCAGGGTTTCACTCCTCGCTCAACTTTACCCACTCTTCTCAGTAATGCTGGCAAAATATCGGCATCCATGAAGGATCCATGTGTGTGTGTTCTTTATTTTGATGATTCCAGCAATTGATTCGAGGTTATCGACCTCCTTATATCAACACGACGACGTACCAATTTGCAACCAACTAAAAACGCAGATATGTGCTTCAAATACTGACCATAGGGTTCCTCAATATTTCGCGCTTCTAACCATGTGCGACTTGCTAGGTTTTGACCCTAGGCTAAGGGGTCACTTGAGGTCAAAGGGCTGACATAATTTTAGAAATGCTAGAAATAGTGTCCGAAAGCACTATTTCATAGTATCCAGGAGTAAACATGGACATCAAAATTCAGATTCACTGTCCAAGTTCATCCGAGTGACTCCAAATCCGAAAAAAAATCATCCGAGTTGCAGATAGGTAATTAACCTTGAGGTCGACCCTGGAAAGATCAATGAAATACGCAGGCCCTGGAGCGATTTTCGGGCCTTTGTGCGAACCCTGGGAGCCCCGCTGTTTATTTCGGGCTGTCGACCCTACTTTTTGGGTTCCCAACGCGAATTTTAGGGCCTTAGCGCGATTTGGATCTCGATAGATTTGGATCTCGATGCGAATTTCATGACCGAGCGCTAGTTTCCGGGGTTCCGTTGTCTTCATTTGGGCCTCCGACCAATTTTGTTTTGCCCCGACGAGAATTTGTAGGGCTTCAGCACGGTTTTCGGAACCCCACTGTATATATCAGGGGCCATCGACGCGAATGTTTTGGGCCCGACATCAAGATTTTCAGCAACCAACGTGGTTTTTTTGGAGCCCAGCGCGATTGTTGGGCCCCAACACGAGTTTATTTAATTTTATTTATTTATTTCACAATACATGCCCTCCACGTATAGTGGCTATTATGGACAGTCTGGGTATAACACAGATATTTACAAAGAAAGAATAGATTTGTGGTCAATAGTGGGAACACATGCGCAACAAACATTCATACACCAACATAGTACAATACCCATATCACTCTGCACTACACACACCTTGCTTGCAACACGAGCTGTAAACGAGTAGTTTATGGAAGTGATATGAAAGCGATGGCCTAAATGTGAGTGCATGGTGTACACAAATATATTTTGTAAGTTTTTTTTGTGACTAGTGTTGCTCGTGGAGATAAGCTCGTACACGCTTCTTGAAGTTAGACAGCTTCAATGTTTTTGTTTCAGCAGGGAGTTTGTTGTAGTGGAAGACAGACGAGTAGAGAAATCTCCTGCGGCCCGCCTCTCTGTGTATGGCTGGTAGGTGCAGGTGGTCGTCTGCACGCGTATGACGGTTTCACAGGGTAGAGTTTGCAGAGATTTGACCGGCAATGTGCGTTGGCTCACCCGTCAGAATGATCTTGTGGAGCAAAGTAAGGCTGTGAAATAGATGCAGATCAGCTGCGGTGAGAAGACCCAACTCGTTACGGGCATCAGAAATATGATCAAATTTCCGTAGACCTGACACGACTCTAATGGCGAAGTTAATGATTTTGTCTAGTCTGTTGATGTTTGCTGCCGACCCGTTCCCATAAACAGATATGCAGTAGCGGATATTGGATATAACAAGGCTATTGACTATAGTGAAGAGGGTACTGGTTGGTAGATGGTGACGCAGATGGTTCAGGGTCATAAGGAATCCAGTGCACTTGCGGACCACGGCAGCTACATGGGAATCCCACGACATGTGGCGATCAAATGTCACCCCAAGGTTCCTACACGAATGACTTTCATATATCACAGCGTCCCTAAAGCACACTCGTATCGGGGTAATATTGCGAAGATTCTGACGCGATCCGAACGTGAGAAGCTGAGTTTTGGTCGGGTTTACCTTCAAACCGTTATCCAGGAAGTAGTCGTATAGTTGGTTCAGACATGTCTCCATCTGATTTATCAGATTTGGGAGATCAGATTTGCGACCGGAGATGAGGACCTGGGTGTCGTCTGCGAACTGAGTGACGTGTGCTACCGGGACGTGCAAACTGAGGTCGTTCGAAAAGATGCAATAGAGGAGTGGACCTAGCGATGAGCCTTGAAAAACACCTATGTTGTTAGGAAGAAAGGAGGAGAGATGCCTGTTTCCGCGTTGATCTGAGATGCTAACAGCCTGCGTGTGACCTCCCAGATAAGCCTTAAACCAGTCAGTATCAATTCCATGGAGTTCTAGTTTAGTGAGCAGTTTGGTGTGATCTATTACGTCGAAGCATTTACTGAGGTCCAGAATGCAAAGGAGAGCTACTTCCGAACGGTCCATTGCTGCTAGTAATTTGTCCGAGACTGAGATCAGAGCGGTTTCCGTAGAGTGGCGTGGTCTGAAGCCGTGCTGAGTTTGGGCCAGTAGGTGGTTTGCGTTCAGGTAGTGATAGAGTTGCTTCTGCACTACCCTCTCTGTGATTTTGGCGATAACCGGAACCAATGAGATGGGCCTAAAATTAGAGGGATCCGAAGGATCTCCTGATTTGTGAATGGGAGTTACTATTGACTGTTTCCAAGTGGAGGGGATATCAGCTGTAGTCAGGCATGTGTTTATAATGTCGAGCAGCACTTCTCCGATAAAAAAGAACAGAAATTTGATGACCTTAATACAGATCCCGTCGGGTCCGCAAGCACTTGTGCTCCTCATATCCATGACAATTTTGGTTAGCTGTTCGAGGGATATGGGTGATACTTTATAGGAGCTGGTAGAGACGCGCGATAGCCGGCAACTGGGAGGTGTGTGTTCAGACATGTTTGCCTGGCGTTTGACCTCTGCTGATACCTTAGGTCCGACACTAACAAAGTATTGATTTAGATGCTCAGGTAGGACCTGGGGTTGAACTCTATGAGAGCCTTTTTTGGTGTCGATAATGGGCTTAATAGCACGCCACGCAGCTGATGGGCCTTTCTGTGATATCTTTCTGCTAATATCGTCCCTACAGTCAGCTCTAATAGCTGAGCGAACTTGTCTGTTAAGTATTTTGTACGTGCTTCTATCTTGCAAATGGAGAGCTACATTTCGCCGGTGCATGAGCTGTTTGGTAGCTTCGCTGACATATGGCGCTGTTGGGTTCCTAAGTTTGATGTTTCTGAGGGGTAGGTGCTCGTCGAGAATAGGTGTCAGCAATTTCAGCAGGGTGTCCCATTTGTCCGTTACTGAGATGCGCCCAGTGACCTGGACCCAGTCGATCTCACCAAGGTCAAGAGTCAGTTCCGAGGTGTCTACTCGTCCGTAAGAACGTGACTTTATTACGGTGTTGACTGAGGCAGGCCTATTTACTTTAATGGAACATCTGATAAATTTATGTGGGCTGTAGTGGCAGAAACTCACTCTGGTTCTGCCGACGGAAATGGGCGAGTTTGTTAGGATGACATCCAATAGAGAGCCTGTGGCGAATGTAGGGCGCTGCACTGTCATGGTAAGTGAATAGTTGCTGATGAACTCAAGCAGGTGTGTTTTGCTGGGGCTATTTGCCGTGTCGAGAAGGTTACAGTTTAGATCACCTGCGAGGTAGAAAGTGCCGGTAAAGTTCAGTGTCGCCAATTGTACCTGTCTTTCGAGCTCAGCGAAGTCATCATTTAAAGCAGGAAGAGTGTTGCGAGGTGGCCGATAGATCGCCGCTAGAATGAAATACTTTCCGCTCTTCACTTTGACTCTGGCCCAGTGATTCTAGTTTGGAGCTAGAGTTCGGAGGCGTGGAAATTTTCAAGACGGTAATAGTTAGAGCTGACTTGGCTATAATCGCCACCCCACCGTAACTACTAGAGTCGGGCCGGTCCGCGCGTTTCACTTGGTAACCGGGGAAGTTAATGAGACGCGTGGGGGTGCTTGGGCGCAGCCAGGTCTCAGTCACCACAGCTAGGTCTAGAGAGTAAGTATGAAGGTCGTTGTGTAGTTCGAGTAGCTTAGGTTTGATAGTTCTCATGGTTATGCTATATGTAGTTGGCCATGTCGGAAATTTTGTGACTCCATGTCAATTTGTGGGAGGGAGCGCGATTTTCGGGCCTCTGGGAGAATGATTGGAGCCCTGCCTTTGATGCCCTCCACACCAATTTTTGGACCCCAATGCGAGAACTTTGGGACCCAAGCGCGATTTTACAAGACCACCGGTACGATTTTCGAGCCCCCGCGCGAGTTTTGGGGGCCCCGCTATATTTATTCGGGGCCCCGACCAGAAGTTGTGTGGCCTCAACGGCAGTTTTTGGGCCCTAGCGCGATTTTTCGGGGGCCGATTGTATTTAATTGTGACCATCGATGCGAATCGCTGGGGCTCGACGCGAATTTTGCGGCCACAGCGCAATTTTTCAGGGCCCCGGTGCAATTTATCCGAACACCAACGCAATTCTTGGGAGCCCACCACCTCTCAGGGGACCTAGTTGTTACAGGTCCTAGCGGACCTGTAACAACTAACAACAATAGGGCTGGATTGGTAAAGTAGCTAGGTATCGATGGGTGTGTGGGATGTTGATGGATGGCTTCCTTGGAATTCGGGATGTGGTATGGGTTAGGGTGATGAGTGTCTTTTTGTCCAGGCTTATATGTTATCCTCCACTTACAGGCTTAACCTGGATGGGCCCTTGTGGCTCTAATCAAGTCTGAACAATTTAAGACTTGACTTCTGCTGAACCGCCGGCATGGGGTGGCGCTTCCCCAGGAACACCACACGATAATTCACTGCTGCATGTATTGTTTCAATGACAATGCCTCGGGGCCTGTTTCAACCGTTTCATTTGTCAACACCCGGGACCAGTGGTGCTTGAAGGACTAGTCTTACATTTGTCAACACCCGGGACCAGTGGTGCTTGAAGGACTAGTCTTACATTTGTCAACACCCGGGACCAGTGATGCTTGAAGGACTAGTCTTACATTTGCCCGGATACCATTTGGGTCTTACCATCACCCAGGTCAGAGGTCAGTGCCGCTCATGTACTGGCGGCAGGCGCACCACCTCGCGTCACACCCGCAGACGTCTGACAAACACCACCCAGGTCAGAGGTCAGTGCCGCTCATGTACTGGCGGCAGGCGCACCACCTCGCGTCACACCCGCAGACGTCTGACAAACACCACCCAGGTCAGAGGTCAGTGCCGCCCATGTACTGGCGGCAGGCGCACCACCTCGCGTCACACCCGCAGACGTCTGACAAACACCACCCAAGTTAGAGGTCAGTGTTGTGACACCAATGGCCTCTCTCCCCGCTAAGCGTTATCGAGGAGAGCATTAGCGCATCACCTGCCCAACTCCATCCTAGTGGTCCATACCAGGAGCAGGGTGGTGGACCTCACACAGGAGGGTCCCATCTCATGGGGCACCACACTCCACCTGTCCAGTGGTCCATACCAGGAGCAGGGTGGTGGACCTCACACAGGAGGGTGCCATCTCATGGGGCACCACACTCCACCTGTCCAGTGGTCCATACCAGGAGCAGGGTGGTGGACCTCACACAGGAGGGTCCCATCTCATGGGGCACCACACTCCACCTGTCCAGTGGTCCATACCAGGAGCAGGGTGGTGGACCTCACACAGGAGGGTCCCATCTCATGGGGCACCACACTCCACCTGTCCAGTGGTCCATACCAGGAGCAGGGTGGTGGACCTCACACAGGAGGGTCCCATCTCATGGGGCACCACACTCCACCTGTCCAGTGGTCCATACCAGGAGCAGGGTGGTGGACCTCACACAGGAGGGTGCCATCTCATGGGGCACCACACTCCACCTGTCTAGTGGTCCATACCAGGAGCAGGGTGGTGGACCTCACACAGGAGGGTCCCATCTCATGGGGCACCACACTCCACCTGTCCAGTGGTCCATACCAGGAGCAGGGTGGTGGACCTCACACAGGAGGGTCCCATCTCATGGGGCACCACACTCCACCTGTCCAGTGGTCCATACCAGGAGCAGGGTGGTGGACCTCACACAGGAGGGTCCCATCTCATGGGGCACCACACTCCACCTGTCCAGTGGTCCATACCAGGAGCAGGGTGGTGGACCTCACACAGGAGGGTCCCATCTCATGGGGCACCACACTCCACCTGTCCAGTGGTCCATACCAGGAGCAGGGTGGTGGACCTCACACAGGAGGGTCCCATCTCATGGGGCACCACACTCCACCTGTCCAGTGGTCCATACCAGGAGCAGGGTGGTGGACCTCACACAGGAGGGTCCCATCTCATGGGGCACCACACTCCACCTGTCCAGTGGTCCATACCAGGAGCAGGGTGGTGGACCTCACACAGGAGGGTCCCATCTCATGGGGCACCACACTCCACCTGTCCAGTGGTCCATACCAGGAGCAGGGTGGTGGACCTCACACAGGAGGGTCCCATCTCATGGGGCACCACACTCCACCTGTCCAGTGGTCCATACCAGGAGCAGGGTGGTGGACCTCACACAGGAGGGTCCCATCTCATGGGGCACCACACTCCACCTGTCCAGTGGTCCATACCAGGAGCAGGGTGGTGGACCTCACACAGGAGGGTCCCATCTCATGGGGCACCACACTCCACCTGTCCAGTGGTCCATACCAGGAGCAGGGTGGTGGACCTCACACAGGAGGGTCCCATCTCATGGGGCACCACACTCCACCTGTCCACCATTTAATGCGATTGGGATCGGCACGCTTCCAGATCATTGAAACTCCTACTGGGCACGGGGCGGTGGAAGGGGCGAGGTGGGGATGGAACGAGGCGGGGATGGCCTACACTAAACTACTCGAAAAATATCGCAACAACTCCCCAACCACTTTTCCAAAAAGAGAATCGGTTAGGTTTGCCACTGCTCAGGCCGAGAACCCCAGATGGATTCGCTTAAATCAGCAATATGCACAGTGCTTATTTTGCACCACTGCTGTAGCGTTTGCACTACCAATCCTGGGTTTAGGGGCGCATCGACTGCGTTGGTCATACAGCACACTACGAATCCCTGACGAAATTATTATCACAGTGCAATCCATGATAGAGAAGTACAACATGATAGAGAAGTACAACATGATAGAGAAGTACAACATTGCTAATGAATTGCCGGCGTACTAACGCTTCACGTGCGAAAGGGTCGTGCTAGCGGCGACGAGAGCTTCGTTCGACTTCCACTCTGCCAACTCCACTTGCCGCCGGTGCCATCTACAGTCACACATCGACGGAGAACTTGTAGATGCACGTGTGCTGGTAGAGATCGCCCGGGTTGACAATGGTGCCCGGGAACTCCGGGTGGTTCACGGCGTCCGGGTATTTCTGCGCTTCCATACAGAAGGCGCCCTGGCGGCTGTACGTGGCGCCATCTTTTCCTGGCGCGCCGTCCGCCGGCAGGAAGTTGCCGGTGTAGAACTGCAGTCCCGGCTGGTCGGTGAACACTTCCATCACAATGCCTGTGTCGGGGCTACAGACGCGCGCCGCGGCGCCCACGCCACCTCCCGGCCGTCGCTCCAAACAGTAGTTGTGGTCAAAGCCGCCGCCCGGCGGCAGCGCGGCCAGCGCCTCGCCCAGCTGCCGGCCGACCCTGAAGTCGTGCGCGCCGGAGACGGTCAGCTGCCGGCCGGTGACCAGGCAGTCGTCGTCCACCTGCAGGTAGGAGGCGGCGCTGATGGCCACCGTGTGGCGCAGCAGCGCGCCGCGGCCGGCGCCGTGGCCGGCCAGGTTCCAGTACGTGTGGTTGGTGAGGTTGGCCGGCGTCGGCCGGTCGCTCATCGCCTTGTAGCGGATGACCAGCCGACTGTCGTCGGTCAGCTGGTAGGTCACGTGAGTCGTCAGCTGGCCCGGGTAGCCCTCCTCGCCGTGCGCGCTGACGTAGGTGAAGGTGACGCTGTCGCCGGCCACGTGCGAGCCCCACATCTGCCGGTCGAAGCCCGCAGCTCCGCCGTGCAGATGCACCGGCGGGCAGTTCAAGGTCACCTTCACCTCCTGCCCGTTGAGCAGGAACCGACCGCCGTTGATTCGGTTGGCGACGCGGCCAACGGTGCACCCGAAGTAGCACGTGTTGGCCACGTATTTATCGTACGAGTCCTCGCCCAGTGCCACGTCAACAACCTGGCCGTCTTTGGCCTTGACCTTCAGCGAGGTGAGCCGGGCGCCATAGTTGATGACCTGAGCCACCGTGCCCGTGTCGTTGGCAAGGGTAAACCGGCGCACCGGCGTCGGCGCTGCCGCGGGGTCGGAGCGGTACACACCGAAGTTGTCTTCGGCCACGGTGCGCATGGTGCCCACCTGAGAGGACAGGTCACCGGTCAGTCTCGGGTCACCGGTCGGTCGGAGATGGCGGGTCGCGGCTCACGGACAGTCTCCAGTCACAGTCTGTCTCAGGTCACGACCCTCGGGTCAGGCTGACGCGACATGTCAGTCAGTCTGAGGTCACGGGTCAGCTTCTGGTCCAGGTCAGGCTGCAGTCGGGCAGGTTACAGCGAGCCTGACGCCACGGATAGGCTGGGAAGTCAGGTGAGCACCAGGTTATGACAGAGTAGATGGGACCACCACGTCACGTTTTTCTATAGCTGGCGCCACCAGGTCAGGTCTTACGCTATAGGTGGCGCCACCAGGTCACATTTTACGCTGTAGGTGTCGCCACCAGGTCACGTTTTACGATGTAGGTGGCGCCACCAGGTCAGGTGTTAGGCTAAGGACGGAGCGGCCTGTGCCCAATGGAGACAGAGACAATGAGACAGAGAGCTGCTATCAATGTAGACAGAGACAATGGAGACAGAGAGCTGCTATCAATGGAAACAGAGACAATGGAGGCAGACAATGGAGACAGAGACAATGGAGACAGACAATGGAGACAGAGACAATGGAGACATAGGCAATGGAGACAGAGACAATGGAGACAGAGACCATGGAGACATAGATAATGGAGACAGAGAGCTGCTATCAATGGAGACAGAGACAATGGAGACAGAGAGCTGCTATCAATGGAGACGAAGACAATGGAGACAGAGAGCTGCCATCAATGGAGACAGAGACAATGGTGACAGATACAATGGAGACGGAGACAATGGAGACAGAGAGCTGCTATCAATGGAGACAGAGACAATGGAGACACAGAGCTGCTATCAATGGAGACAGAGACAATGGAGACAGAGGCAACGGAGACAGAGGAAATGGAGACAGAGAGCTGCTATCAATGGAGACAGACAATGGAGACAGAGACAATGGAGACAGAGCTGCTATCAATGGAGACAGACAATGGAGACAGAGAGCTGCTATCAATGTAGACAGAGCCAATGGAGACAGAGACAATGGAGACAGAGAGCTGCTATCAATGGAGACAGAGAGCTGCCATCAATGGAGTCAGAGACAATGGAGACGGAGACAATGGAGACAGAGAGCTGCTATCAGCGCAGGCGGGGCGCACACACACCTCGGCGAGCTGGGTCAATACGTACTGCTCTATCGGCTCACGATACGAACGTCATCTCCAGATGCTGGGACGGTATCGGCATCCCCGGAACTTGGTGACAAGAGCACACTAGCTCAGCAGTGGCCTCCAAACCTCCCAACCTCAGCAGTGGCCTCCAAACCGCCCAACCTCAGCAGTGGCTTCCAAACCTCCCAACCTCAGTAGTGGCATTGAAAACTCCCAACCTGAAGTGGTCTCCAAACCTCCCAACCTCAACAGTGATCTCTAAACCCCCAACCTCAACAGTGGTCTCCAAACCTCCGAACCTCAACAGTGGTCTCTAAACTGCCCAACCTCAACAGCGACCTCCAAATCCCCAACCTGAATATTTGCCAATAAACCTCAGTTGTCTTCAAAATTTCCAACTCAACATTGGTCTCCACACCTTCCTACCTCAACAGTGGTCTCTAAACCTTCCAACATCAACTGTGGTCTCCAAACCCATTGTCTCCCAGTCTAACCCAAATCCAACATTGTCTTCTCCAGAAAACTGTCCTTTCATTTTTCCCAGTTGGAAATTGAATGGTTATGTTTGGCAATGAACTGCTTTGTGGCAGTGTGCGAGATTCAGTGGAAAGTCCGAGTTTAGATTCTGATATCGCAGGTATGACAAAAAAAATGTACTTGATTACGCAACAGGTTGCCTCTCTACATCCAGGATTACAAAGCACAAATCCAACCCTGAATGGGACAATAGTTTTAATTCGCATATATCTAAACCTAAAAAGGGTTAGAATAATGCAATTTTGCACGTGACTTCTGCAAATGGTTGTATTGAAAATGATATAAGATGATTATCCGGACAAAATTAACTCCACCGTATTGTCAATATACAGATAAGAAGCCTGCCGTATTGTCGTGAAACTTTTTAACGAAAATCCAAGTTTCCAAAATGTTTCGTTTGGGCACACTGCAAGACTCCTGGACTATCAAAATCAGCTACGTGCCGTACCACTGCAACTATGGACACGGGAGGACATACCTGGCATGTCTGCAATGGACGACAGGAGGTCGGAATCGGTCTCAACATCCACTGTAACTATGGACACAGGAGGACATACCTGTCATGTCTGGAATGGACGGCAGGAGGTCGGGATCGGTCTCAACATCCACTGCAACTCCAGACACAGGACATACTTCAGGACACATCAGGGTGTCCGGATGTCCGGGGGTGTCAATGGTGACAGGGTGTTAATGGTGACAGGGTGTTAATGGTGACGGTGTTAATGGTGACGGTGTTAATGGTGACAGGGTATTAATGGTGGCAGGGTGTTAATGGCGACAGGGTGTTAATGGTGACAGGGTGTCAATGGTGACAGGATGCCAATGGTGGTAGGGTGTTAATGGTGACAGGGTGTCAATGGTGACAGGGTGTTAATGGTGACAGGGTGTCAAGTGTGGCAAGGATGACAGGGTGTCAATGGTGGCAGGGTGTCAGGTCGACAGGGTGTCAGGGTGTCAGAGTGACAGGGTGAGATGGTGAGATGGTGACAGGGTGTCAGGGGTGAGATGGTGACAGGGTGTCAGAGAGTGACAGGGTGCCAGTATCTGACGTCCAGCTCACCCGCAGTATACATGGCTGACGTCCAGCTCACCCGCAGTCTACATGGCTGACGTCCATCTCACCCGCAGTATACATGGCTGACGTCCAGCTCACCCGCAGTCTACATGGCTGACGTCCAGCTCACCCGCAGTCTACATGGCTGACGTCCAGCTCATCAGCAGCCTTCACAGGCTAACGTCCAGCTCATCAGCAGCCTTCACAGGCGGACGCCTGACGCAGCCGTCCTGACACCGAGCGTGACTGTTCGCATCTCGCTCAAGGTCTGCCGGCGAGATACGCTGCCCAAATAGCCAGCGGCGCCTGTCGACAAGTCGCCCAGTCACTGACCAGTCATTGTGACCCGTCACTGTGACCCGTCATTGTGACCCGTCATTGTGACCAGTCACTGTGACCCGTCCGGCAGGTGGAGGCGCAGCTCCGCCCCGCACCGTGCAACACGGCGCCCTCCGGACACGGCGCTTCTGCAGCCAGGGGCGGCGTCAGTGACCGAGCGGCAGGCAGCCGGCGACGCCCCGATAGCAGTTGGTATCGGGGTGGCCGCCCGCACCGGTCCTCCTGTCCGGACAGGACAGGATGACCAGACGACCAGTCCTCCTGTCCGGACAGGACAGGATGACCAGATGACCAGTCCTCCTGTCCGGACAGGACAGGATGACCAGATGATCAGTCCTCCTGTCCGGACAGGACAGGATGACCAGATGACCAGTCCTCCTGTCCGGACAGGACAGGATGACCAGATGACCAGTCCTCCTGTCCGGACAGGACAGGATGACCAGACGACCAGTCCTCCTGTCCGGACAGGACAGGATGACCAGATGATCAGTCCTCCTGTCCGGACAGGACAGGATGACCAGATGACCAGTCCTCCTGTCCGGACAGGACAGGATGACCAGATGACCAGTCCTCCTGTCCGGACAGGACAGGATGACCAGATGACCAGTCCTCCTGTCCGGACAGGACAGGATGACCAGACGACCAGTCCTCCTGTCCGGACAGGACAGGATGACCAGACGACCAGTCCTCCTGTCCGGACAGGACAGGATGACCAGACGACCAGTCCTGTCCGGACAGGACAGGATGACCAGACGACCAGTCCTCCTGTCCGGACAGGACAGGATGACCAGATGACCAGTCCTCCTGTACGGACAGGACACGGCTCGAGCCGCATCACGCGCTCGCATGGCCCCCGGCTACGAGGCCCAGTTGGCAGCTGGTCCGATAACGTCCGGGAGGCCGCACCCGGGGTGGCCGCGGCGGTGCATTGGCGGCACGTGAATCCACAGAGGATCGATATTCATTTATCTGGCTCCAGTTTTAGGAGCCCGAGTCCCTGAAGTCTCCTTGTCCCTGTTCTTGTCCCGGTGACTAAGGTCTTGGCGGGGATTCCTCTTGCATGCATCCTTGCGATTTCCTCTTCCAAGTTAGGGCCTCCCCACGTCTTGGTGCCTCCCATACCATCCTCGGGGCCTTATTCAAAGTATTGGGGCCTCCTCTTGCACTCTGGAGGCCCCACTCCTCTTGCACTCTGGAGGCCTCCACTCATCTTCCTAGGGGCATCGCCCTGAGTTTCACAACCCTTCTCTGTCACCCTGCGTGGGATGGGGGGGGGTGGTCTCATGAGACTCAGCCGTTTGTGGGCAGCCCCCCCCTGATTTCGAAGGGAAGGAACCGTATATTCGCTGCCCGCCTGCGACCGTAGCGCCGCCCTTGTTGAACAATTGGCCGCCTTCCTTAGTCACAGCCACATTGTGAAAACCGCAGTTTTCAAATATGTCCAACAGACGGAAGATATGCCTAACAGACGGCAGATATGCCAAACAGACGGCAGATATGTCCAATAGACTGTGGATACTTCCAACAGACGTGCTCTCGAAAATCCAACAACTAATTGAAGTGGCATGCGGGCAGCAGCACGGCGAGAGGACCGGCAGCGAGACAAGAAAATAAACCGCAGTTCCGACACTCATGGCACCACCTGGCGGGGTGGGGTTACAGTTGTGTGGGGAGGGGGTGATAGTTGTGTGGGGGTGGGAGTTGACGGAGGGGGCGGATGGCAGTTGCGGGGGAAGAGGGTGATAGTTGTGTGGGGGTGGGAGTTGACGGAGGGGGCGGATGGCAGTTGCGGGGGAAGAGGGTGATAGTTGTGTGGGGTGGGAGTTGACGGAGGGGGCGGATGGCAGTTGCGGGGGAAGAGGGTGATAGTTGTGTGGGGTGGGAGTTGACGGAGGGGGCGGATGGCAGTTGCGGGGGAAGAGGGTGATAGTTGTGTGGGGTGGGAGTTGACGGAGGGGGCGGATGGCAGTTGCGGGGGAAGAGGGTGATAGTTGTGTGGGGTGGGAGTTGACGGAGGGGGCGGATGGCAGTTGCGGGGGAAGAGGGTGATAGTTGTGTGGGGTGGGAGTTGACGGAGGGGGCGGATGGCAGTTGCGGGGAAGAGGGTGATAGTTGTGTGGGGTGGGAGTTGACGGAGGGGGCGGATGGCAGTTGCGGGGGAAGAGGGTGATAGTTGTGTGGGGTGGGAGTTGACGGAGGGGCGGATGGCAGTTGCGGGGGAAGAGGGTGATAGTTGTGTGGGGTGGGAGTTGACGGAGGGGGCGGATGGCAGTTGCGGGGGAAGAGGGTGATAGTTGTGTGGGGTGGGAGTTGAGGGAGGGGGCGGATGGCAGTTGCGGGGGAAGAGGGTGATAGTTGTGTGGGGTGGGAGTTGACGGAGGGGGCGGATGGCAGTTGCGGGGGAAGAGGGTGATAGTTGTGTGGGGTGGGAGTTGACGGAGGGGGCGGATGGCAGTTGCGGGGGAAGAGGGTGATAGTTGTGTGGGGTGGGAGTTGACGGAGGGGGCGGATGGCAGTTGCGGGGGAAGAGGGTGATAGTTGTGTGGGGTGGGAGTTGACGGAGGGGGCGGATGGCAGTTGCGGGGGAAGAGGGTGATAGTTGTGTGGGGTGGGAGTTGACGGAGGGGGCGGATGGCAGTTGCGGGGAAGAGGGTGATAGTTGTGGGGTGGGAGTTGAGGGAGGGGCGGATGGCAGTTGCGGGGAAGAGGGTGATAGTTGTGTGGGGTGGGAGTTGAGGGAGGGGGCGGATGACAGTTGCGGGGGAAGAGGGTGATAGTTGTGTGGGGTGGGAGTTGAGGGAGGGGGCGGATGACAGTTGCGGGGGAAGAGGGCGACAATTGTCTGCCGACCTCATCAAGCTTCTCATGAAAACTACGGTGCAAGCGGTGAATGTACCTCAAGTTCCTTTCACCCACGCATGGTTCACTTCACTTCACCCATCGCATGGTTGCCAGTAGCACCGCCAATGGAGACGCGTCATTCATAGGTGGGGTAGGGGGGGGGCGTTTTGTATGCATGCCATGCGAGCAACAGCTAGCGCAATACCACAGATGACACTCGCGGCACCTGCGCCACCAGATACTTGCGATACATTCGATACCCGAGACACCCGACACCTGCGCTACCTGAGATACCCGACACCTGCGACAAGTGCGATACTTGAGACACGAGACACCCGACACCTGCGACACCTCCGCTGCATGAGACGCCTGACACATGCGATACCTGTGACACCCGTGATGCCTGAGACAGCAGCTGAGCTGACAACACCTCGCACGGGTTCTTTCAGAGCGCACTAGACTGTCAGGCCACGTAGCGTTGGCACCACAGGGTCCAATGGTGCTTGACGCTCCAGCCATCGCTTTGTCCAGCAGTATTGGTTAAACCAGTAAAATATTCAGTCTTTGTCCAGCAGTATTGGTTAAACCAGTAAAATATTCAGTCTTCGCGCACATGTCCCAATAGATAGCCTGTCTTGCCATGAAAAACGATCAACTGGTCGACAAAGGCCCCACATTCCCCAAAAGGGGCGCCTAACTGCCCCAATAGCTATATTGGCCATGCTGGGCCGGTTATTGCACCATGTTGTGAAGAGTATGGCTACATTATCAGGAAGCAGGGTGTTGTATATACTTTTGAGAGGGCAAGTGCCCCCTTAATGTTGACTTTGGCCCACTCAATAATTTCAACATTGAACATGAGGCACTTTGAAGTGTGCGCCCCCCCTCCCTAATCCATTTTGGCCTGCCTTCACGATTTCCCCTCCCCCAATTTTTTTTCCTTCAAAAATTAACACCCGTGCCAGGAGGGGCACTCGCCTGGCCCAGGAGGGCGCCTACATTGTAAAGAATGGCGCCCAGAAGGGTGCCTGTTCTTTTACTGCCAAGCAAATCCCTAGTGTTCGAGGAGGGCGACTAAATTTGCCCTGGGGTACAAGCTATACGGAACAGCGCCTTTATTTTCAACAGAAGCATCACCTAGTCAGAAAAGGCGTCCGACTGCGAATAGACCACCAGCTGGTCCGGGAGGACGCCTACCTTTTCGGGAGAGGAGCATATAAAGCCAAGAATGCCCCGCATATTACCAAAAGCGTTGCCCGAATGGTCGAGAACGGCGCCTACATTCTCCAGGCACACATCTGTCCAGAAATGCGTCTGTATTGGCGAGACAGGCGCCCGACCGTCTCTGACGGGGATCCGTATTCGTGTCTTCCCCAGTATTTTGCACATTTTGTTCGAGTCTAACAACTCCACGGATTGTGTGGTCAGCTGGTTCGGCTGGACGAACACGAGCCCATCCAGTTAACATGCTACCCGAGGCCCTGCCCCAGTTTGGCAACGGAAGAGTCCTTGCGTCTGGCCCACAGTGCGCCCATTGCCGAAGGAGCCCTATCGCCCAGGACATGGACGTCGAGAACGCGTCGAAGGCCAGGCTATCGTCCTGTGATGAGATAAGCGCCCTTATAGTCAAGGTTGGAGTTCATCTCGAGATCAGCGGCCGCGTGGTCCGGTCGCTCGACGCCCTTTGGACTGATCTGGCACACCTTTGCGGGACCGGTGCCTTCGTGTTATCAAAGCTCTCTTGTTCTCTTTTTGGATGCTTTTTAAAGCGCCACTTTCACTGATCATTGAATCGACGTGCATAAAAATGTCTGGTGTCGGCATTGTGTTGAAGGTGGGAGGAGGGCGGGACAGAAAGAGACGTTATATCAGTAATTTCTTGTCCCATATGGAAGATCCCATCCGCCCCCCCAAAAAAAATCACGAGTTATCAGTAATTCATCCAACTTGTTCTGAAATCATCATTGATCGATGTTATACGATGACAAACAACCCAAATAACTGTCATTGATATTTCGCATGTTTCCCGGATCGATGGCGTACATTGACGTCAGATGCCTTTTGTGAGGTTATCAGTAAGTATATGGTTAATATGGTTAATGTGGTTAATGTGGTTAGTGTGGTTAATGTGGTTAGTGTGGTTAATGTGGTTAGTGTGGTTAATGGTTAATGTGGTTAGTGTGGTTAATGTGGTTAGTGTGGTTAATGTGGTTAGTGTAACTAATGTGCACACTTGGCCTGCATTGGGCGGCCAATTTGCTCCCCGGACACCACAAATTAGTGTCTTTAGGTACTACTGATGACATGCTAAAACGAGATAGTATGTTTAACCTAACCTCCTACCGACCAGTCGTAATATGACAAACCACACACGATTATCATCACAGGATATTGAGGAACATTATGAGGAGCATATATTGGGTTTAAACGAGATGTACCGACTGCGGTGGTCTGCGCCGCTGGCCAACTGTTCAACGTGTCTCCTACTGCCAGGGTTGGAAAAATAGACTGCTGCTGGATTTTTGTCATCAAGAGCTGAAAAGTAATCCCTTTTCAGGAAAATTATCCTCTACTTTTTTATCATTTGGAGGTTGGTGCTGTTTGACAATGAACTGCCCTGTGATCAAGCGTTCAAGATTGATTGGAAAGTGTAAAATGAGACTGCAATGTTACAAATTTGAAGAAAAAAACCACTTTGTATTTTATTCCCCTAAAATTCTTCCTCCACATTTAGATCTGCACAAATACACTACTGCTGTCACGCGGGCAATGCGAGAGCATCAAACTTTCATACGTTCAAGAAATATTCCAAGGGATCCTAGAGGTTACGCAATGAGCACAAACGTCCGATTCATGTATTAACGACGAGCTGGTGACGAGCCGGGTGCCGGCTGTCGTCCCATGCTGCCGACACTCTCAGTCTGAAGAGGCTCCAGGGGCAGGGACACCACCACCTCGTGGACTCGAGGTGGGCACCACCACCTCGTACCGGCGAAGGTGACGAAATGTCGGCCACGGGCACCTCATGGAGGGGTGTGGGGCGGTGGTGAACTGGCGCAGGGCGCACGCATTCTACCACCTTTGGTATTCTCCGGGTGCCAACAGGCACGGCAGAATTCGGCAAGACCTCTTGGCCGCATGATTCCTCCGCAGCGCTCCGATGGGTTCCTCCGCAGCGTCCCGATGCGTTCCTCCGCAGCGTCCCGATGCGGAGGAATGGAGCGGTTCTCTCCCGTCTCTCTCCCGGCAGTCAGGCGGTTCTCTCCCGTCACCTTCAGACAGCTGCATTATACGGCATCACAATCAGGGTTGAATGTGTGGTTTGCAATCCTGGATGAGGATTCTTTTTTCGAGTAATTGCATATGGAGAAAATATTTTTTTATTTCAACCAGTGACATCAGAATATTACATTGCACTTTCTAGTGCATCTCGGGTAATTCATCACAGAGCAATGCATTGTCAAAGAGCACCATTCAGCCTCAAAATGAGAAAATTAGATACAAATTTTCTGGAGAGGATAATGTTCTGGATGCCAAAAGTCCAGTCACCGCCTACTGGTCCAACCCTGATTGCAATTATTAGCCAATACTCACCTTCCACATTCTCCTCCTGGACAACGAACGGATACCCGACCATATCGACAACAAGCCGGCCATCCCGCTCCTGAGTCTCACCTGAGTTCGATGCTCCCCCCAGTATCCGCGGACACTAGCTCGCCGGCACGACGCCTACCACGCGGAAATGTCAGCCGGCTCTCTTCGCGCGCTCCCCGCCCCCAGCGGCGACCGGCCTCAAGCTGCGCATGCGCAGATGCCACGTTGCGACTTGTGACCTTGACGGGCGTTTCCAGGCGGCGCTGTGAGCAGCTAGCTGGCTGCCTTCAGCGCTGGCGGTGGCACGCGGCTGAAACACGCGACCCCGGGCGCAACTGTTTGGACTATGTGATACAGCCATCGACCCAACTCCAGCGTCGTATATTGCTCAGGGAGGGGAGTCGGCGCCAACAGCGTGACCTGCAGTGGACTTCGCCTCTCGTGGACTAGTCTCGTAGAAACGGACGACCCATCCGCATACCGATCGGCAGCACTGGGTCCGGCCCAGGGCGTCACGTGCTACCCACCCACCGGCAACACAGGATCCGGCCCGGGGCGTCATGTGCCAGCTACCCACTGGAAACATGGTCAAGACGAGGCGCATTTCCGGTCCCCTTTCCCAGTGCCCTATCATCCCACTTCCCGCATCCCAGTTCCCGTATCTCAGCTCCCGTATCCCAGTTCCCGTATCCCAGTTCCCGTATCCCAGTTCCCATATCCAATTTCCATATCCCAATTCCCGTATCCCGGTTCCCTTTCCCGGCTTCCTTTCCCGGTTCCCTGTCACTGGTTCTCACCTCCCGTCCCTTCCTCGGGTCCCCTTCCCCGGTCCTTTCCCCTGGTTCTCTTCCCCGTCCCTTCCCCTGGTCCCCTTCTCCGGTCTTGATTTCTTCCCGTTCTCAGTCTTCTTCCCTGGTTCCGCTCCCGTTCCCGTCCCCCGAGCCCCTTATCCGGTCCCTTTCCTTGGCTCCCCTCCATTGTCCCCTTATCCGGCTTCCTTTCTCGGTCCCCTTCCCCGGTCCCCTTCCCCGGCACGCTTCTCCGGCACGCTTCTCCGGTCCCCTTTCTCAGTCCCATTTCCCGTCCTCTTCTTCAATCCCCTTCCCAGTCCCCTTACTGGCGCCTTTCATGGTCCCATTGCCCGGTATTGGGCAATTATATTGCCCATTGCCCGGTATTATATTGCCTAAATTATTACAGATGAACAAAGGAACGTCATTTCACAAGTATGCCAAATCATGGCAACTTACACCTACTTGCCGATCCTTCGATCCAATTATCTATTTTGAACTAGAAAATGGCTCGGTTTCGTGTCGATCCGTTCATTTGTTCGTCAGCTGTGCCGGTTCAGACCGAGCCGATTCGGCGCACCAAAATTGGTCATGCCCCGACGAAAAATTTGTCGTTTGCACGCTAAACCAATCGACGACATAGGATTTTGGCGCAACCCTTTCTTCCATCACACCGGTGCATCGGTGTGATGGGAGAAAGGGTGTCAGAGTGTCACCGCGGTGTCAGTCACGTGCAGCATATCGACCCGATCACACCGAAGTCGTGCCCAAAGGTTAGCCGACACCGTGGGCTTTCACTCATCCCTCATCCCTCATCCCTCATCCCTCATCCCTCATCCCTCATCCCTCATCCTTCACACATCCCTCATTCCTGTGATGTGAGCCGAGCCGGGTCAATATGTGGCCGGCGCGTTCTTCGTCGGATGAAGTCCCATCCCCACGTTCAACAGAATTTGGAATGTCGAACAAATCTGGAGCGCATGGCACGCGCTTCGCTTCGCCCACCCCTACAAATTGAACATGCCCGTATAGCCCCGGTGGCGGGCTACCCGCTGACCAAAATTGATGGCTCTATTACGCGCTGCTTCCAGCTCAGAGATGCCCAACTGAAGACAGATGCACGCGCCTGACGGTCACAGGATACAGCGCTCCTGGCCGCCGCCGACCACTACAGCACTAGCAGCACATGTCAACTCCCCATGGGACACGAGTTTCCACGAAGTTCCACGAAGTTCCACGAGTTTCCACGAGTTTCCATATTCGCGCGACTTGTGGTACATGCAGTGGCCCTGGCTAACTGACCTCGACATGATTCCGGTTGACGACACGTGACACGTGCCAACGTGGGGCGCGCGACCGAAAACCTCCGCCGTGATTTGTCCGCCGAACCGGCGCATGACGTGTGAATATTTCGACGAAATCCGGCCAGCAGTTTTGGCACAGCATGTGCCGAAGTGGCACATACCGACAGGAAAACATGTCCCGACAGCTTCGGAAACCAACCGCCATGTATCTCCGATAGAGATTTCTCGTGACATAGTCACTCTAAATTCTGAAAAAGGCACGCTAAGCGTCAGACGCAATGGTAACGCGGACATCGGGGGATCTCCAGTTAAGGAAAGAAAATAGGTTGGTTCCTAATGCCATTCAAGAACTCCGAAATATGCGTCCGCGACAAACGCACCGGATGTTCACTAGTCTGTGCGCGAAGAACATAGTTGCGATTTATGAGGCTCTGTCTCCATAAAATACAATTCGAAGTGCATTCATTAAAGTTAGCTTAACTTCATATTCCAATTTCACTCCCACATACAGTGATATATTGCACATATTGTTACCTTGCGAATAGTCTTCTGAAACTATATTCTGGTATTCATTCACGGCAGGCGGCGGGCAGCCGGCGGCGGTGCCCCCGGCTCGCCGCCGATCGGCCGCCACTGATATGGCTGGGCGCGGACCATTCCCTCAACTTCAATGGGCCCCGACGCCAAAGTTACAAGTATATTTTCATATTTGAAACTATGGGCGATGTGCCTGGCATGATTTCCGTCACCATTGGAGTTGAGGCCGACAGGCTCCCCCGATATTATTTAAGAACTTTACGTTCATGGGTGTTAAATGGAAATAATGCATCAACAACCGTGAATTTCTCCAACACAATTTTGGCGTGGCAGAGCCGGTGTTGCTTGGTATTGATCAAGGCTAGAACTTTCTTTTTGCCGTTGCGCCGCTCGGCGGCTCTATGGGTCCTCTCGGCAGACAATATCGGCGCTTGACGCGTACCGAGCCATGCCAGAACCTCAATAATGCCTGAAAGATTCGCGCAAAAATAAGAAAAATGGTAGTGTTAGATATCTATTTTAAAAAAGGTCGAGTATGGCATCATCAAGCAGCTGATTTTATTCCGGCTTATTCCAAATCATTCGATACTAATTTGCTTATGTAGAAAATCTGATATATGTACAATTTAAATGAATACTATGTGATAATTGGACACAAATCCTGGAATTGAGTGTGAAAATGACAGGATCAAAACTTGATGGAAGCAAATCAAGATGATATCAAAATGTAGCACATTTGATTTTCGTTTAGTTAAACACATTGAAAATTGTCAGCACATTGCACAGAAGCCGTATGAAGCACTTGATTACAAGAAGTCGAGTGGCCAATTGCCCCCATTTCACTTGGAGGGCAAAGTGACAGGATGAAATAATTTGATGATAAAGCGAACTACACATCATAAGAGAGCTTGTTTAAATGTGGTTCAAATTTCACCATTGCAAGTTACTTGCACCTTCTGGAGAAACTAGAATATCGCACTAATCAGAGCAAGCCCACTCTGGTGGTGTTCCTTCACAAACCCACCACCAGAGCGGCGCCACCGGTATAATGTCCGCTCATGGCGCCTAACGACCTCCTTCCGGTGAAATGGCGCCTTTCAGCACAAGTGCTCTCACACCGATCAAAATTAATGGATCCGCCCCTAAAAACCCTCAACATCCCATTGTCGGCACATATCTAGAAAGGATTATTGTACCATACTTTTGTTTAGGTCTTTCAGGTCTCCTCTTGACATAACCAGCTGAACTAATACGGCACATTCAGTCGACCTCAGGCCACCCGTACACATCTGGCACACTGTGCACGGGGTTTCCCCAGCCTACATGAGTATATTTCCTTTTCATTCTTCAGTGCCCAGCATTGTGGCGTGTTTGAATACTAAACGCCGTGCATGAAGGAAAAGTGGCCTGTATTCTCGGCGTCAAAGCTCGCCGGTTCTGAGACTGGCGATAAGCCGATGGTTGGAGGTGGTGCCGCATTTCGACCGAGTCGCAGCGACCAGCGTCCTCGACGACTGACTGAGAGTGTGTGATGTGTAATGCAAGGTCGCAGCGACCAGCGTCCTCGACGACTGACTGAGAGTGTGTGATGTGTAATGCAAAGTCGCAGCGACCAGCGTCCTCGACGACTGACTGAGAGTGTGTGATGTGTAATGCAAAAGCCAAAAGGGTGTAATGCCAAAGGCTTTTTGTCTTCACCAGTGGCAAAATGTCATC
The DNA here is from genome assembly GCA_034440615.1 of Ashinkailepas kermadecensis. Classification (NCBI taxonomy): domain Eukaryota; kingdom Metazoa; phylum Arthropoda; class Thecostraca; family Neolepadidae; genus Ashinkailepas; species Ashinkailepas kermadecensis. The sequence continues at coordinate 219,552 of JAOTOM010004403.1, read as the reverse complement.
CGCTAGAGATTTGTTACGTTAATGAAAGAGTTACGTTAAACCGGCTTGTGTGGCATCCGGTGATATCAAGCAATCAAGAGAGGAAAGATGAGAGACGCCGGCAAACAAAGAACGTGGCGTGAGGGGCCGATACATACATGGCATACACATACAAATATAACAAACGGTAGAACATTTGGAAGGTGGACAGCTTCATAGCCTCCGGACAGGTTCCGCTGGCCACCTGCGACCTGGAACAAAGCGGAGGTCCGGCGCCCAGGGCGACCCGTGGGCATCAGGCTCGACCTTGAATGCGTAGGTGTATATTTAAGTTCGAGCGTGGGAAAACCTGAGAAGGAAAAAATAAAGCTGCTTGGAAAGCCAAAACGTAAAAAACCAAGTGCAGTCTATATGGAAGACCGTCCGCTTTGGCCAAATTGAATCGGTCCCTGCCTACCTAGTGCTGGTTGGTTGGTTATTGGTTTTACGACACGTCGACCGTTGAGTCATATAGCGTCGCCAATCTCTCACGCCGATTGGTCGCGGGCGAAGAGTAGCGACAGGTGAGACTCGAACCCACAACCTTTCGATTGTGAGACAAGCATCTTACCGCTAGACCACTCGTCCCCACCCCTGCCTAGTGCGAAATAACCTGTATGTATGTGGCTTACGAGAGCGGAGAGAATGATAGCGTTTGGCTTCAAATAGCCTGTTCTAATTTGGTGCTATGAAGAAAGGTGAAAAGCAGTTCAAGGAGCTCCGGAGGTGCTCGTCACCGAGAAGAATGCTCAGTGAAAGTGGTAGACGATGTTTGGTAATGTACGAGAGAAGGGGCGACGCTGCAAATCATATGTGGGACAGATAGCAGAACATGTTGGACAGAGTTGCACGTGTTACACACTTGGCAAGGTGGAGCGTGACGAATTCGACGAAGGAGGTGATCATGGGTGGGTTTAGTGTGTCCGAGTCGGGGCCAGGCAAGAAGCACATCATGTGCTCGTGTGTGTTGTTGGGAAGACGGCCATTTGGATAGAAAGTTAATATAATGTAAGTGAGTGGTGTTATGATTCCAGCATGCCTGGAGATGCTGTGTATGTAGATCATTAGTGAGGGACAAAAGGTCACTGTGGGCACCGGGAGGGGGGAGGGGTGGCAGGTCGATCGCTTGACGAGCAAGCCTATCCGCCCGCTGGTTGCCTGGAATCCCCATGTGGCCAGGGACCCAGAGCAGTGCGAGTTGGAGGTGAGCGTGATGGGTGTGGTAGAGTTGACGGCTGCAAAAGGATTAGTGGACTGCATTGGAGAAAAACTGACAGGAGCAATGGAGAGTTTGCAAAAATGACGTCCCTCTTAAACCTGGCCAACTCCCCAAAGTACTACCCCAAAGCTCACATACAGGAAGTGATGTGAAATAAGAGTATTTGAGTAGTTAGGAGCGTACGTGAGGGTAAATAGGGGAGTTCAAAAATTATACTGATGGAATTATAAATACCTGTGGAATGTCTTGACAAGGCTTTTCGAGGAGTTGAGGGAGGACAATGGAATGAATTGGCTCGTTTGATCTGCCGATGGGTGAGTGCACCAAATGGCCAAACTGTCGGCGTCAATATAATATATTATACAGGGGTAATGAGAGGAAGTTGATCGAGAGCGTCGTTGAGCATGATGAGAAAAGGGTGGATGATACAATGCTGCCTTGTATACGGACCCTACAATGTCGGCCAAGGCGTCCTGCAGAACGCCTGGAGCGACATTGTGAGCCCGGGGTGGGTGTTGCCGACATTGTGAGCCTGGGGGTGGGTGTTACCGACATTGTGAGCCCCTGGGGGTGGGTGTTACCGACATTGTGAGCCTGGGGGTGGGTGTTGCCGACATTGTGAGCCCCTGGGGGTGCGTGTTGCCGACATTGTGAGCATGGGGGTGGGTGTTGCCGACATTGTGAGCCCGAGGGTGGGTGTTGCCGCATCAGACGGTGAAGGATCGGTGAGAGAGAAAGTCTGTGAGATAATAATTGAGATATAGTACTTGCAATAGAGATACGGCGGTAGCTGGAGGGCATGTGGAGAGGTTTTCGAGGTTTAACGATATGAATGCTAGTGCTATTAGACCGAGAGGGAGGGGTGGGGGGAGAACCGTCAGACGAGGGTTGATTGGCGCCGAAATCGAGTCGGCTTTACCGGAGTCAGATACATTTGGGAAAAAGGGTATGCTAGTTGGTCGCGGTCGACGGCAATGCTGGTGACCTTGGGGGTGACCTTGGGGCGTCGAGAGGGACATGCTCAGTTCATAAAGAGTAAAGTTGTGGGGTTCAGAGTTGTCGGAGATTGAAGTCACCGGTGGCAAGAGTGTTGCGAAGGAATGTGGTGGTGTGTTGTGAATATTGGGTGTTGGAGGAAATGTCCGGCCAGTGAGTGGCGAAGCAATGTGGTGGTGTTTTGTGAGTATTGGGTGTTGGAGGGAATGTCCGGCCAGTGAGTGGCGAAGGAATGTGGAATGTGGTGGTGTGTTGTGAATATTGGGTGTTGGAGGGAATGTCCGGCCAGTGAGTGGCGAAGGAATGTGGTGTGGTGTGTGTTGTGAGTATTTGGTGTTGGAGGAAATGTCCGGCCAGTGAGTGGCGAAGGAATGTGATGTGTGTTGTGAGAATTGGGTGTTGGAGGAAATATCCGGCCAGTGAGTGGCGAAGGTATGTGGTGGTGTGTTGTGAATATTGGGTGTTGCAGGAAATTTCCGGCCAGTGAGTGGCGAAGGAATGTGGAATGTGGTGGTGTGTTGTGAATATTGGGTGTTGGAGGGAATGTCCGGCCAGTGAGTGGCAAAGGAATGTGGTGTGGTGTGTGTTGTGAATATTGGTTGTTGGTGGAAATGTCCGGCAGTAAGTGGCGAAGGATGTGGTGGTGTGTTGTGAATATTGGGTGTTCGAGGAAATGTCCGGCCACTCTATATATATATATATATATATATATATATATATATATATATATATATATATATATATATATATATATATATATGTATATATATATATATATATATGTTTATATATATATATATATATATATATATGCATATATATGTATATATATATATATATATATATATATATATATATATATATATATACAAAAATATGTAGTAATAATTAATCAATAATTAATAATTGAATAATTATATAAATAAACTGACTTACAATTAGCGACATGGCTACGGATATTTTTCCATTCAAATTGAAATAACTGTATTTCTATCGGTTCAGTGTTGAATTCTTGTTATAATTGGCTTCAAATTATTTTCATCACAGTTTACCACATCACTATACCAAACTCCCAATAACTTAACCTTCTCAGATGGTTGCCTACTACAAATACTCGCCTCCCTGTTTTATCGCGACCTAACCACATGCATTCACTTTTATCCTGGTTCAATTCAAGGCCTGGCACCTTTCCATAATCTTGAACTATGCTTACGCATTGCTCTGCTGATTGCAAATCTTTAACAAGCAATGTAATGTCGTCACAATACTGAGAAAAAACCCACAATTTTCGTTGGAAATTTTTAGACCACGTACATTTCCCGTTTGCCTGATTTTGCATGCGCGTATTTCAACTGCAGTCGTGGACAGCGGCACAGATAAGGGGCACCCTTGCGGTAGACCACGAGACGGCCTAAACCAATCTGATGTGAAGCCGTTGTTTTTGATCGAAAGCTCTGAGTCTGTATGCAACAGCTTAACCCAATCGATAAATGAAGAACCAAAAGTGAAGCACTTTAAGCATGCATATACAAATTCATGTTCGACTGCATTAAAAACATTTTGGAAGTCCAAGGTCATTAAGCTCGCAGTATGTAATAATATTTGCTAGTGTTCGCAAGTTGGAACCGATAAATCTGGCCCTAATCGATCCTGTTTGGTCATAGGCTATTATGCTTTCCATAGCACTTATAATTATACTTGACAAGACGCTACTTAGCCACTATTTTGCTAACTATATCTAATAAACAAATCACCCTCTTATTCTTACGACATTTTTGCTCACCTTTTTGCATGAATGTTAACTCCGCGCTTCTGCATTTAAAAAAATCACACACCTTCTTTTTGATTCACTTATGTAATCTACAATCATGTTCCCCAGGTCTGCCTGGAGGACAAGGAAAAATTCCTTCGAAAATAGAGAAAACGAAGGAGCTTTGCTATTCATCACTCCCTTAAGCGCACACAGGCAATCCTTATTTGTAATACGACCATCACCGGAGTTCGTGTCCATTTTGGTTAACCTAGGGAAATTGATTGGGAGTTGCATGATATCACAGTGGAATTTGATGTGACCCTGACATTGTGAACAAAAACAAAATATTGCCAAGAATCTATACTTCTCATCGATTAAGATATCGTACACGGCACTTCATCAGAACCACAAAAATGTAAAATGAGCCCTCTAATCAGAACCACAGCACGTGTTGGATCTTGCCTGGCACCAGGTATCTGGGGAAAGAAACTAATGAAGTTCTGCGTTGCTATGAACATAACATGTCGCTTGGATTCACGACACTGCCATTTACAAGGTTACGTCATCACAAAATAACAACAAAACCACCATGCTGCATAGTGCTGTTCTGAGCTGGCTTCCTATCCCTAATACAGATCGACTCATGTATTCTAATATCGGCATGGTCCCTTGTCTTTTGTTTAAAAAAATTGTATGCTAAAAGGATTGCCATCGGTAAAATCAGGGCGTCACGATCTGGCATGGTCGCCTGGTGGCGTATCTGCTGTTGTATTGTAAAAAAAATACGCAAATGTTCATTGAAGCGTATTCGTGCAGTCCGTTTGTTCTCTCCGTTTCCATTGAGAAGAGGTGGCCTGACATCATTCATATATATGAGGGGGTTTAACCCATGCGGACGAAATTTTCCCAGAAATCTTTTAAAAGCAAGCATGGTGTCAGTGTGATCAAAGAATTCGTCAATAAGGTTCACACCCTCTATCTCTCTCTCTCTCTCTCTCTCTCTCTCTCTCTCTCTTTAGCCAATTATGGAAAATCGGTTGTCCACCAACCCGTATAAAGGTGGCACCACACAACTTACAAACGGTTCCGTACAATACTTTTTCTCAATGCATCGGCATTCAGTTATAACTAAACAAGCATAGCAAGTCCGGTTTCAAACATGACAGAGAGGATCGGTGAAGGAGCTTCCTGAGTTCTTTTTCAGCGTGTTATCAGACCGCCATGCAAGCTTCGTGGTTCTTGTGATTTTGTGACGATGAACCTTGCAAATGGCAGTGCCGTGTATCCAAGCCACGTGTTATGTTCTTTGCAACGCAGAACTTCATTAGTTTCGTTTACCGGATGCCTGGTGCCAGGCAAGATTAAACACGTGCTGTTGTATTGGTTAGAAGGTGAATATGGTATGTTTGTAATAATGATGAAGTGCCGTACACGATAGCTTAATCGTTGCAAAATATACCATTTTTTAACAATATCTTGTACAATTTCAAGGAGAAGGCAATATCAAATGTCACTGTGATATATCATCATGCTCCTTGAAACCGCACGGAAACATATAAGAAATCAGATATCGTTGATTCGCTGATAGCTATTATTTGTGTTAGATTTATATTCGCAGAAATTATCAAATGCTGTTCCGCAACATTCCAGAATATGTCTTTTCGGAAATAAGTTGCCTATTTTCTGTTTTCAGAACATTGCTGTTTTTCTTTGCACTTCTTCAGGAACACATACCGAAGAAGTATTTTTTAGACCTCTCACTCTGCTCAATCCATCTCACTTCAGACCGTAGCATAGCAGATCTGCCTTTTTGTTCTTCAAATGCATTTGTTCCGTCACGAACACAAGCGTATCGGTTTAAAAATGCTTCGGTGGAACTAGAGACAAGAATTGTCATTGTTTTAGTTGATTTCATGTAGTTTTTTCTTCTTCTCTCTTCTCTCTAGCCTTTGCTTTGTTTATTTTGATACTAATCACTCGAATGGCACTCGTGACCACTTCTAGCTTTAAGCCGAGATCGTGTACATTGTCATGCATATATAGGTACCTACTCTCGTTGGCATGATCCCTTTTAATCTCAGCATGCACATCGTGAATGCAAATTTCATCTTCGAAAAGGATATTATTAAATCGCTGCAGCCCAGGTCCTTTCTCATTTGCATACAGCATAATTTCAAAATTGACTAAGCTGTGGTCGCTACAAACACCTGGTTGTATCTCGATGCGCTGCAGTGCATGATGCTGTGGCAAGCAAAAGACGTTGGTAGTTCGTACATATTGGCGTTGATGTTTCATGGACACTGTCAACCATTGGCATTAGTCAATTATACTTACAAAAAGGGAAGTATATATGCTTGAGCGCTGCCATGGTGTTCGGGCTGTGAAAAGTTATGCAGAACCATCACACTGGTGGCTTATAATAAACCGAGACTCGAATAAAAACCAGCTGGGACACATAAAAATCAATCCGGGCCCGGAAAATCGCTCTGGAGTCCCAAAAATCACGCCAGCGACCTTCAAAATCGCACTTGGGCCCACAAAAAAATGCGGGGGTCAGATAGAATCGTGCCGGGGCTCCGAAAACTCGCACCGGAGACCAAAATTGGCTTTGGATCCCAAAAACTTCCGTCGGGGCCCCCAAATATTTGCATCGGTGTTCCGAAATAACTACAACGGGTCCCGATAAATCGTAAATGGACGTGAACAATTAATCGGGGTCCCTCAACAATTAAGCAAAGACCATGAACATAACATCGGTGACAATCTCTCTGGAGCCCTAAGAATCACGCCAGACTATCAGAAATAGCGATGGGATGGGTGTCACTTGGTATAATTGATTGAGGAAGTGGCGGCGGGCCAATTTATGTTTTTCATAACATTTATCTCCGGAGAGGGGGCCATCAGAAAAACTTGTTTGGGCGGGGGGAGGGGAGAGTGCACTCCAGCATTCTGGAAGGGCGCATCCATATGCTCAATGACTATGCTTCGGTCTGATTTGGGGGCAAATAAATCATTGGGGGCCAAATTCGCAATTGGGGGACCAGTTGCCCCCTTAACGCATACTAAGTACGTTCGGGCCCCTGCGCGAAGGGGCCCGAAGGAAATGCACCTGCTCTCAAAGTATCGTGCTGGAACCAGGAAGAGCGGCCCGAGCTCAGAGAAATTCAGAAGAGGTCCCGAGAAAATCGCGTCGAGCTCAGAAAACGCGCGTCGAGACCCTGAAAACTCGCGCCTCATCCTGGAAAATCGTGCCTTAACCTCGACAAATAGCGTCGGAGCCTCCAAAAACCGCACAAGAGCCTCACAAATGTCGCGCCGAGTGCCCAAGAAGTCTCCGTCGGGGCTCTAAAATAAATACAGCGATGCCATCGAAGCCACGGAGAGCCGCCCCAAAGCGCTCCAGTGCTCTCCAAAACGCATCGGTCCCGCAAAAAACCGACATGGCTTTAAAACATGCCTCCGGGCCCTGAGTACACTGCGAGTCCTAAAACAACACCGAATTCCCTTGGAGCGCGCTGGCACCCTGGAAACATAGCGTAGCCGCGCGGATGGCACGTCAGCCACCTCATTCACACTCTTCAGCGTCTCTTGCTAAAAGTTCAAATTATTCGGAGGGGAAAAGCCAACATTGAAGGAACACTTTCCGGCTCAGCAGTAGGATGTAAAACAACATGCCTGCACATGACTATAATATGACAGCAAATATTAACACGTAATGGGGCCAGCAGAAATTGCAGAAACGCAGAAACGCACAAGTATACTATACTTAGTCTACTACTATGGTCACATTCGCCAGTAGCGAATATGATTGCCGGATGTGCAAGGCGAGTGCTCACGTGCCACAACGTTGACGTGATGATGACCGGGCGCTATGGACTGAAATGCGTGAAATTGGAAAATATTAGGTACATTTTTAGGTGATTTGTTGGTTTCGGTGCAGGTGTAATTCTAGCAGTATAGGTACTTATGAGCCAACTTTCAAGAGATAGCAAGAAAATACTTTGAACATGGAGAAGGGGTTGAAATCTGGTGACTTAGAAACGTTGGCGGTCTAGGTCGGGCCCCATCCACAGAAAACTATGATCTGATTTTTTTTTTAAAGCCTCTGGAAAATTAGTCGTGGAAATCCGGTGACTTACAAAAATTAGGTATATTGAGCACCTCCAAACCCGTTTACACTCCTCCTGACGCAAGTATTAAGCCTATGGCAACTGGGGCTGGACTGGCTCCGAAAGTTGCTTCCCAGGGGCGGATCGAGGAATTCTCATGGCAGGGCACATGTCCGGTAGGGCGCCAATTCGAAAGTGCCTGTATTTTTTTTTGTATTTGCGAGATTTAACAAACTGATTCCATAAAATGGATTAATATTTGGTTTGTGTCAGAAAACAGTCAGATACATTTCACAAACACGAGCAAAAATGAAAGCGGCAAGACAACAGTATACAGGGGAAAACCGAACACGTGAAGTCAATTTATAAGACGTTGTTCAGCATCACGACGAGCTCGCCCCGTGTCCGAGAAGCAGAAGTGGCCGGCGGCAGTAGGTTCCAGGCCGAGGCTGCCCGGAAGGAGAAGGTTCTACGTGACATGCTGAGGCGGAAAGGCGATGGCTCCAGTGCCCCAGCCACCGTCGCACGAGTGGAGCGCCGGGAGACATCCGACCGCCGGCGGAACAGAGAACGGATCGCCTCGGGGGCTCGCGGATCATTCAGGGCTCTGAACACGGCGATGTTGTCGCGGTGGGTGATGAGGTCACGGACACTGCGCCAGCCCAGCGTTGCCACTGTCGGCGAGATATGATCACGACGACGAGCCCCTACGACGATCCTAGCCCCGAAATTGATCGCCTTCTGCACTCGTCCAAGGTGACATTGGGTCTTGTCCAAGGTGACGCACGCAGCTAATTTTTCGGTGAAAGGCACTTCTCAGACAAAAACAAATGGTGCCCCTCTGGGAGATCGAAGTGTACCCCGTCCAAATGTTCTAGACCAAGAGCCGCCCCTCTGGAGTAATAACGCCTCCTTGGCAAAATAATACATCTGTCAGCGGTATGGTGTAGGGGGAGGGGGCTTCTACCCTTCATGGAACTTCCGCTCAATCCTCTTTGCGGATTGGTGGGTACGCCGAAGTCTGTACTCTCCCATCCAGTTGTGTAAACTACTCCACCGGAAAATATCAGCCACATATCGAGAGCATGGAATGTGGGGGCGAAAGCAGAACCGCCCATTCTTATCTTTGAGGGTTAAACTTCCTCCTCAAGGCTTGCTTCCCCCACCCGCAATAATTTCAACTTCTAACATGGAAGCCTATGGAATGTGACCCCCCCCTGTTCATTTTGGTCTGCCTATTGCCTTCATGTACTTTGCCCCCTCCGATCACTAAGAAATCAACATCGACGTGGCCAACCCTTCGGCGAAATGGGTTCCCTCTCACAGATGGCTTCACTTCGCATCACAACTTCGGAACGGAGCGTAATAAATCAACAAGGAAAAAACGGTAAGGTTCCTTGATCAATTCTGTATCATGAAAGGCAGGTGCAATCCTCCTTGGGTGGCTGAATCAATTGGAAAACTGCCAATACGAAATGCGTACCCCGAACTCCAATAGGCACACGGCCTAAAACTGGCCGCGTTTCCGTGTGTTTAATTACCCTCCGCTATGTGGCAGGTTGGTGCCGCTGATACGCCCAGATCAAAGGCGCCGACGCGGAGTTTCAAATCCAGGCGTACATCATCCATGCATCATCCATGCCTGCGTACCAGAAAAGTCGAAAACGTACCAGATCTGGTACGATCGTACCATCACGGCAATCGGCAATACTGTGCAAAGATAGCCGCCATTTTCCCGAAACCAAGGACATGTCTGATCAAGCGTCTCTATTCGTGCTCCTACGATTGTATTTGCAAGGCACCAAAAACCTATTTTTCTTCAGCACTTAAAATAATAATTTTGATATTACCGTTACATCTATTTAACCGCAATGCTGCAATCCTGAGAACCCCGACCCGACGCCTGAAGCGCCACACCCCTCCCCTACAGATGAGCCGGAAATTATCGAGCCCAATACAGCAACAGGATATTTACAAATTAACGTGCAGCCGGGCAAAGGGTAAGACGATCGTTGCCAAAGGGATATACATGCACCATGGAAAGTTAAATAGTGAAAACTGAAAACGGATTTTGTTCTGGCTGAACATTGCTCCTTAGTTGCCTGGAGAGGAAAGCATATTAGCATCCGAATATAAAATATTTTAGAAAACGCGCCAACGCCCTCACCAACCGTCCATTTCCGCTGGAGGTTTTCGACGTTGTTTGGTCGATCCTTTGTCCTGGTTTTATCAGTGATACTTGGCACTATAATTTTATCTTTCTCTTTATATCGTCTTGGAACCGAGCTGAATCACAGTAAGTGTTCTGGAAAATGTATTTATCTCGGTCGTGTTGTTTTTGGTTTCGTTTGAGTGTGGGATGCTGTGGCAGGTGGGGAATGGTGGGCACTTCGGCGTTAGCGGCTGCTTAGCAGTTTGAGCTGACGACAGCATCAGTCGTATTTTGAGTTGCTGTCACTGGGTTTGCACGTGTATGTATTATGCTTTCTCGTTAATGTGCATTCACAGAAAAATTTGCATCTGCGAGATAAACTATTTTTGTAACCGGGCCTTTGTCTCAGTCTCGGTTTCAGTTGGCTGCGTGGAATGAGCCCACTGGATGTTTTCATCGGAAATTGTGTTCTTTGCGCATATTTAAAACAATGGATATGCTGGATTTATTGGAACCTACCTAGGAACTTGATTTTCATGAGAAACTGATGCTAATGTTATCAAATTCTGGTCGTTTTATGGGCTTTCTTTACCTTTCGGCCAACACATACTGCCAAGGTTAGTGATTTGTAAAGAGGTGTACAGTGACGTCACAGGAGTCAGGGAAGTGACGTCACAGGAGTTGGGTGTCTATGTGCTAGGTTAGGTTATGTTCGTAACCGACATCGACACCCGACTCCTGTGACCAGGGTGGGAATTAAGGCACTTCTTAAGAGATTTTATCTCTGAAAACATTTCTGCACTCCGGGTTCATACTGGATAGGATGGGCTTCACATGTACTCCGACACAAATTGAAATGTGGGAACAAAGATATGAATAAAAACAAACAGAAATACACCCAAAAAACGCCGGTTATTCCACTTACGGTCACCACTCCACTTTTTCCACTTTCAACCACTTTTTTGTAGCAGTCGGCTCTCAACCACCGATCGCTGAACCTCAATTGCCGACAACACGCTGACTACAACTTGCAAAAAGATGCGCATGCGCACTGAGTACACTGTTCTCCGGCTTTGGAGCCGCATCTCGGAAAAGCTGTGTTTTTGCCACCCTATAGTGGGAAAGTGACAGTTTTAAGAGACGTTCTCTGGAGGGCACCGATCAGAATCGGCTGCGTTAGCGTTTTCTGTTACAAAATCTGTCCGTCAACCAATCGATGTAAGGTAATTTTTATATGACGTTGTATCCATTAGCAACTTTGAACACGTGGTTAATAGTGTCATACTGTAAACACAAGACCTTGACTGATCCTTTGCTTTGATCACATCCAACTGTGGCGTGTGCGGTAGCGGAGTTGCGTTCATATTACGGGGAAATTGGCTGCGTAGGTAGGTATGCGCTCTGAGCTGAGGGTGAAGTGTGAAGTATTTTTGTTTGTTTTTCATATGGCTAGCCTTGTACTGAGCCAAAAGTGAAAGGAAAGCGCATTGCTCCTGTGAGTTATGAGAAACGAAACAGTGCTGATTATTACGAGTCACTGCCGGGCGATGCCATCCATTGTTCACTTCCTTGTTCCTATGTTTTGACATTTCATCTGACCAAAAATGAGAATGATATTACTTACGCATATTATGTAGGTCTGAGTTAGGTTTTTCTTGTCGGTTACTGGTAAACAGATTCCATGCATAAAAAATAATGTCTATGAAAATGTACTCCGGAAGATACCGGTTTGCACTCCGACTCCCAACCCGGAAAGTAAGTTTCCCACTCTGCCTGTGACGTCACTTCCTTGACTCCTGTGACGTCACTGTACACCTCTTTACAAATCACTAACCTTGGCAGTATATGTCGGCCGAAAGGTAAAGATTACCGTTTTATGCATGATAGTGTAAATAGGAGTTGCCAACGAAAATGTCTGAAATTGTAGTTTAAGTTATTTTCTGATTTCTTGGATTTTCTTTTTCCAACTCTGTTTATGAATGTGCTTCATATGGTGTGTCCATTTCCTCTGCACATGCATATTTTTCAGTTTGGACAAGATGCCCAGAATGGGTTTGTAAATTTGCTGATTGAGGTAACTTTTTAATGTGATGACCAGGGTGGCAATTAAGGCACTTCTTAAGAGATCTCTGAAAACATTTTTGCACTCCAGGTTCATACTGGATAGGATGGGCTTCACATGTATTCCGACACAAATGTGGGAGCAAAGATATCAATAAAAACAAACAGAACGACACCCAAAAAAAACTGGTTATTCCACTTATGGTCACCACTCAAACTAATCACTTTTTGTATCAGTCAGCAACTGGACCACAGCTTCACACACTCAATCCATCTCAGCCACCGGAATTGCCGACAACAACGCGCCAACAGTAACTTGCAAGATGATGTGCATGCGCACTGAGATCACTTCTCCGGCTCTGGAGCGGCGTCTCAGAATACTTGTTTCTGCCACCCTATAGTGGGAAACTTTGACAGTTTTAGGAGATGTCTCCAGAGGCCACTGATCAGAATTGGATGTGTTAGCATTTTCTGTTCTGAAATCTGTCTGTCAACCAATCAATGCAAGGTATTTTGTATATGATGTAACCATTAGCAACTTTGAACACATGGTTAACAGTGTCCACACAAATTAACAGTAAACACAAGACCTTGACTGATCCTTTGCTTTGATCACACCCAACTGTGGCATGTGCGGTAGCAGAGTTGTGTTCGTATTACGTGGGAAATTGGCTGCGTAGGTAGGTATGCGCTCTGAGCTGAGTGTGAAGTATTTTTGTTTGTTTTTCATATGGCTACCCTTGTACTGAGACCAACAGTGAAAGGAAAATGCATTTCTCCTTTGAGTTATAAGAAACGAAACAGTGCTGATTATTACGGGTCACTGCCGGGCGGTGCCATCTATTGTTCACTCCTTTGTATGTGTTGGCATTTGATTTGACCAAAAATGAGAATTATATTACTTATGCATATTATGTAGGTACTGATTTAGGTTTTCTGGTTGGTTACTGGTAAACAGATTCCATGCATAAAAAAATAATGTCCATGAAAATGTACTCCGGAAGAAATCGGTATGCACTCCGACTCCCAACCCGGAAAGTAAGTTTCCCACTCTGCTTTTAAGTCCATGCCAGTCGATACAATTGATGTCATAGGCACAAGTAACCTAGCCTAGACTAAGATAATGTAGCATAATATATAAAATGTATCTTAGCATAATATAATCTAACCTAACAACCAAACCAGAAAACCAGAATCCTCTGAAGCAAATTTTTTTACCATGGCGTCATCAAATGTATGCGACATTGTATAGGCAACTTTAGTAACAATACCTACTAAACTTTCAGAAATTTAGTAAATATACTTACTAAACACACTTCCCCTCTTAGTAAATATACATACTAAATCTTCGAGGATGTGTTGGACAGCACTGCCCTTAACGATTACCGCATTGCAAGGAATTTCCAGCCTTGGTCGCATTGTGGACGTTGGTTTGGGAGTATGAATTCTCTGAAATAAATGTGGAATTAAGACAGAAATGTAAGGTTTTTTATGTCAGAGTATTAAATCATGCAGTGTTGAACTTCTTTATCATGTCTGACACACCAGGTACGGATAATTATACGTGATGTGCTATATTTGTAGTGACGATTTTGATAGTTTATTTCTTTGCCAACTGAAAAGTAATCATTTGTGGAGAATATAAGTGGTCTCATCCTCATTTTTTTTTCGTTAAAATACCATGTATTCAAAATAAAAATTCCAAAGAATTAAAATTTACCTTGCTCTCCAATTATACCAGGAAAAGCCTATGTAGTCAGTACCTATGCAATATCAGTTGGAGAAACTGGTTTTATATTCCATTTTTGAAAATAACTTCTATAATTAATTGGGAATGCTATTTTCCAAAAGTGGAAACTGGTGTGTCAGCATTCCAATTTTTGGAACCTATTACATCATCACTGCACTCAAATCAATTTTAGTTTGAATTAAATAAAAATTGCATGTAGCTGGTTGCATCCATATGGTAGCACCTTATATCAGTTGGGCTTTGCACCTAAGGAAACCCTAGTTGAAGTATATTTTCTTCTTTTTTAAAGTCTTGTACAGTGTATCAGGGAAATATCACCAGTTGAAGTAGGTTAATGTTAATTAATCACTGTTTACCCTGGTTTTGTTTTAAACTTATTTTATTCACAAAATGCACTTGTGTATTCCAACAAATCAAACGGTTCCTAGAGTGCAGCCATTTATAATAACGGATGCTGAAGCCATGAAGTGGTGTGTCCAGTGGCATGGTTGGGGTTGTCATGGTGAGTTGGATTTTTGGCATGGTGACTTGGATTTTGTCTTAATGGTTGTAATTGTGGCAGAAACAGATTCATGAATAGCACATAGTTCTGCATTCCAATTTTTGGAAAATAGCATTCCCAATTATGGAAGTAGTTTCCAAAACTTGAAAATAAAACCACTTTCCTAGCTGATATGCATAAGTAATATGCATTGCTGGTTTTGGTCAAATCAAATGTTAAAACATAGGAACAAAGAAGTGAACAATGAATGGCACTGCCCAGCAGATAATAGTGATGATCAACACAGCTTCATCTCGTAACTTGCAGGAGCAATGCACTTTCCTTTCACTGTTGGTTTCAGTACAAGGCTAGCCATATGAAAAAACAAACAAAAATACTTCATACTTCACAGCTCAGAGTGCATACCTACTTATGCAGCCAATTCCCTATGTAATATGAACTCACCTCTGCTACCAGACACTCCACAGTCAGGAGGTTGAATGTGATAGCTGTGCACAATGCAAAGGATCAGTCAAGGTCTTGTGTTTGCAGCATGCCACTGCTAGCAATGTGTTCAAAGTTGCTAATGGTTATGACATCAAAATAACTTGCATCGATCGGTTCAGAGATGTGGCTCCGGAGTCTGAAGTAACAGGACAACATTTTACTCTGTGTGCAGGCACAGTCTTGCAAGCACTGTTCGTGAGTCATCTGCATTGCCAGTGATTGATATTGAGAGAAGTCTGTAAATCTGTGGCCTGGCTGCTGACTGCTATGAAAAGTTTGAGTGGTAACCATAAATGGAATAACCAGCGTTTTTGTGGGCGTCATTGTGTCTGTTTTTATTAACATATTTGTTCCTACATTTGTCTAAGTGCATGTGAAGCCCATCCTGTCCATCATGAACCCAGAGTGCAAAGATGTTTTCAGAGATATAATCTCTGAAGAAGTGCCTTAATTCCCACCCTGCTTTTAAGTCAATGCAGTTGATACAATTGATGTCATAAGTATGGTACAGGGGAAACATGCTACAATATTAACAATATTTTATGAGTTAACACTGCAAACATTTACATACCTCAATGGGATGGTCAGGGTTATGGCTTATCTGCTTGTTCCTTAATCAGGGTGGGAATTAAGGCACTTCTTCAGGTATTGTTGGAAAACATTTTTGCACTCTGGGTTCATATTGGATATGATTGGCTTCACATGTACTCAGACACAAATGTGGGAATGAAGATATCAATAAAAACAAGTAGAACAACATCCCCAAAAATGCTGATTATTCCATTTACTGTTTCCACTAAAACTAACCACTTTTTGTAGCAGTCAGCAGCCGGACCACTGCTTCACACACTTCACTCAACCCAGTTAGGGAAACAATGGTTTTTTATATTGCATTTTTAGATATTACTTCCATAATAGGGAACTTTATTTTCCAAAAATGGGAACTGGTGTGTCAGCTGTCCCATTTTTGGAACCTATTATGTTATCACTGCACCCAAATCAATTTTAGCATGAATTAAAGGAAAATATAATGTAGCTGGTTGCATCAATATGGTAGTACCTTATTATGTCAGTTGGGCTTTGCACCTAAGGAAACACTAGTTGAGTTTTTTTTTTAAAGTTTGCTGCAGTGAATCAGGAAAATATCTCCTGTTGCAGTAGGTTAATATGTTGTTCTTTTAATCACTTTCACCCTGGTTTTGTTTTAAACTTTTATTTTATTAACAAAATACACCTTTAGTGTTTCCAACAAATCAAATAGTTCCTAGAGGTCCCATTTTTGGAAAATGGCATTCCCAATTATGGAGGTAATTTCCAAAAATGGAAAATAAAACCAGTTTCCCTAACTGAAGCCCAATCACCAGAAATGCAGACTACAATGTGCCAACACCCCTTGCAAGATGGCAAGCCTGTGCACAATATTACAGTACAATATTCTCAGGTTACTTGAACTGGAGCTGCACCTCCCAAAGCCTCTGCTTGTGCCACCCATGTTGATATAGTGGGGAAATTTGACAGTTTTAGGACATCCTCCGGAGTCACTAAGTGCACCGATCAGAATTGGCTGTGTTGGTGTTTTCTGTTCTTGAATCTGTCTGAACCAATCTATGCAAGGTATTTTTATATGACATAGCAATTAGCAATTTTGAACACATTGTTAATAGTGTCATACCACAAACAGGAGACTGGACTGATCCTTTGAGTTGCACGCACCTGTCACATCCTACTGTGATGTGTGGTAGTGGGGGTGGGTTCATATTAAGTAGGGAATTAGCTGTGTATGTAGGTATGTGTTCTTAGCTGAGGGTGAAGCACAAAGTATTTTTGTTTTTATATGGCTAGGCTTGTACTGAAACCAACAATGAAAGGAAAGTACATTGCCTCTGTGAGCTATGCAGGAAAAAAGCTGTGCTGATTATCACAATTCACTGCCAGGTGGTGCCATCCATTGTTCACTTATTTGTTCCTATGCTTTGACATTTGATATGACCAAAAATGGCACTGCATATTATTATTACTTATGCATATTACATGCTGACTACATAGGCTTCTGCCATTGGTTACTGGTAAACATATTTGATGCATAAAAAATAATACATCCACAAAAATATACTCTGGACAAAGTTGGCATGCACTGATGCCAAACCTGGAAAGTAAGTTTCCCCACTCTGTCCTCAATGGTATTGGACTGGCCAACATGATGCTCAGACTGAGGCTTGTAAAGCTTTGATGCTTAAAGAAGGAAATTATGAAACTTGTGTCCATGGAATTCCTTCAAAAACAAATACTAGCAGACCCTAGTACAATTTTGGCAAATAACCTTGCTGGGAAGGATGGCATTGAAAATTATGAACTTGCATGATTGGCCTGAAAAGAAGGCACAATAGTTTTGTGAGGTACTGGAGTGCAACTGGTATGCAGCAAAACCAACCTTACACTGATACATGTGGCCTGTCTGCTGACTTGCTGCAATCTGGAATTTAAAAAAATTACATGTGAATTGATGAGGGGCTGCATAACAACCATATTTCTCTGGCTGGCATGCTCTCATCACATATTCCAGTAGAAGTGTGGACCAGTTGGTGTTAGTTAAGGTGCTCTCTTTCTGTAGTGGTGGTTGGTTTTATTATATAGTGGTGGTGGGTTTTATTCGCAGCATGGCTTCGTTTTTTTGTTACCTGATCATGGTCATTGCTGGTCATTGTTGTTGCATTATTCCACCAAAGTAGTCCAGCTCATTAACTCCATCAGTGTTAACTGGTGCGATTTTTAAATAATGACTATCGGGCATGCATGCGATTTCCAAAGAAATTGTGGAGTATGGTTGCTAGGTAAGATTCAACAAGTCCAGTGCATACTTTTTTCTTCAAGTTGTGCTCAAGGACATCTATATTATACCTTATATAGTCTATCAAATTCATACAATTCAACCACATGGTTTCCCAGTTATTCCCTATTGAAATCTTTTGTAGTATTTTCCTCAGAAATTGGAGGGTAAGTATTTACAATGGCACTGGGTGTTCACATTATATTATCATTTTCATCAATATGGAATGAACCTATTTTTCTCAACTCCAATTCACTAATGAGGATCTAAAATCCTCATGGTACTTATCTGGGACTGTGGTTTTGGCTTCCTCAATGCATTACCATTTAGCTTTGGAACATGGTAATGTTAGCTGTTCCTGTTTTCATCATACTCAATTATTGACATTTGTGATGTCAGATGCATGGTCATTGTCAATAGCATCCTTTTCCCACACTACAATGTCATATTAGTTTTTAAAAAAAATGTAAATGCATACAATTACATGCATCCTGTTTTTGTTTAAATATACTAATAACACATGAAGCTAGTTTAGTTCACTGGTGGTATTTTCTGACTATATGACAATTTCACCCCAAAAAAATGTTTTCAACTAGTTGATATGGTTTGTCAATTATTTGGGCATTGCTGAAAAGTGTTCCGTGGTTTGTTCAGCCGTCGATAGTTCAGCGTTGCTGTGTTCGGGCAGCAACCAGTTGGTTGTGCCGCGCGCCTTGATAACCGGACGTACCTCCTGCGCAGATGAGTGAAGACTTCACCGCCGACTATGCCGGAAATGACGGCTTCAACTCGGGCTCGTTCCCGCAAGAGAACGGCGGCGACAAGTCGAAGGCCAACGGCTCTGGTGACGGCGCGGGCCGGGACAGCGGCGCTGCCGAGGCTCCCGGCAGGGATGACGAGAGGTACGTGCCTGCCGTGGGGTCGCCTGGTGGCCGCCTGGCTGCCCAGGGGTTCAGCAATTTGTCATAGACGTTGGAGGTGTCGCATACGCAATGTTCGGGTCTGCTGTTGCGGACCCGAACGTCCGCGGTAGGGTTGAAAGTGGATCTTCATAGACAAGTAAGGTGGTGATGGTATGCTACATGCTCCCACCCATGTAAGCAATGAAGTGCCAACACATTGGGGCGCCATTTACACGCCAGACTTTATGCGGGTGTTGTAGATGTAATTTCGTCATGGATTCTGATGCATTTTTGCAATTGTTTTCCGTTCTGGACTATTTCTTGATCTGCCTTCACACCAGTGTAGTACAATGTAAACCTTGTACTTCATTGTTTCCCATATTCTGGCGTGGATTCCGTTGGCGTTGAGGTCACTCGTGAGAGGGAACATGTGGAAGGGAGATGGAACGTGAGAGGGAACATACTTCAACATCCCAAGTGCTAAAAACAAAACAGGTTAACAGGTGTCATGATAACCAACCACCCAACCAGGTGTCATGATAACTCAGTTACTCATTTGATCACGGTTTTGCCTGCACTTTTGGTCAATGTTTTGATTTCTATTATCTTGAATGTTGTCCTCTGGACATTGATTTCCATGTGAAAACATGGATTTGGAGCTGAAGGTGTTCTGAAAATGTATCCCATGACTGAAAGTTGCAGTACCTGGTGTTGTCCATGCTTTTCCCAGTTCAACCAGCTTTACCATCTTGCCATTTGTCATTGTTACTGTTTCACCACTGTACTCTTCAGTGCATGTTTGCAGGTTTCTGCAGCAGACCAAAATACCGTTTGTAGGCGCGGGTCGATACGTTGTTGCTCAGCCACTAGGATAGCCAGTGTGTCCAAATTCATTTGCACTTGAGCATCAGATGCACATCTTTTAATTTTGCTCAGAAACATGTAACTAAATGTCAGATAGTACATATTGCATCTTCTATGCAAGTGCATAGCATGGTTTGTCTGTATGCAGCTCAGCATCGCTTATACGTATCGGCAGGAATTGAAGGCCATTCATTCCAGCTGTGCTTTATTATCAGCTATATATATATATATATATGTATGTATGTATGGCAGATGTCAGATGTCGGCATTCAGTTAAACATCTGACATGTTGATAATTGTCCTGTCTTGCGTTGTTTTCCCCAATGCCGTTTCCGAGTTTGGACAGCCTGCTCTGGACCGGCTATGTAACGCCTGCCCACTCCAGTGTTGGGCTGGCTCAGGCCGTCAGCCGTGCGGCACCGGCAGGCTGGCTAGGTGTGGGGTGCCCGGTCAGCCGTGCGGCACCGGCAGGCTGGCCAGGTGTGGGGTGCCCGGTCAGCCGTGCGGCACCGGCAGGCTGGCCAGGTGTGGGGCGCCCGCCGTCCGGACGGCGTTGGCTGTAGTCTGCTGTCTGCTGTCTGCATTTCTGTTTTCTGACACAAACTGGCCTGGCAATGTAGTGTCGGTGATTGACTTGTGGTTAGATGGCCGATCTTGACTGGGTAGTGTACTTGTTTAGTAACATAATTTCAGTATCATTTTAGGCAGTCTGTCCAACGCATCGCATCCCAAGTCACTCCTGCATTGCTTATTGGGAATAGTTGCGGCGATTTGGGGCCAGGCGGCCACGTGGCACCGTCCTTGCGTGTGCAGCTGGTCGGCGGTTGTCAATGCTCCGGCGCCTCGCCGCTCCAAGTGGATCACCCAGTGGCGACCGTTCGTCCGATCCTCGAGATAGTCCGCCAGCATCCAGACATGCCTTGCTTTGGATCGTGACTGGGGTGCCGCCTCCAGTTCTGTATGGGTGTTTTGTGCATGTTGATGTGTTTGTGTGGTCGGTGGACAGCCGTCGGCCCAGCATTAAGTGGTGCGACTGTGTCCATTACAACTGTTCTGGCACCACCCTCCGTCATAACTCTTGCCGGTGTCTGTGAATAGCTATCATAACCGTTCTTGCAGCCTTCTTTCATAGAGCGCGCGCTGTTCTGCGCCGTACTGTTGCGCTGGCTTTTGTTTGTCGCCAGCTGCTTTGTTTTGGCCGCGGGGTCGCCACGTGATGTCGAGCAACCAATAATTACACCTGGTGGGGGCAGACAATGGGCCGAGTGTGATTAGGTATAATAGTCACATTTCCGAAGCAAAATCCTGATTGTACGTTCGGGCGCTTCGAAGAAAATTCGTGGTGCGCCTCTGAACGCTCCTGATATTTGCCAGCGCCGGTATCGAGGGCTTCCATTTTCTAGTGTAATAGGGGTACACAACAAATTGAAGTATTTGATCGTGCGTAAAACCTCGAACACTTCACGTGCGCCATGAAGGCCGACTGCCTCGTTTATTTACCTGGTGTGGCGAGGGGCACGCATTGGCACACTATGACTATAGTAGTAGACGCGCCCTAAAGCCCAAACGTCTAACCAGAAACACGCAAATCTGCGGAGACGTTGAGGGGCAGTGATTGCATGCCCTGATATGGGGCTGCTGCCGTGGCTCGGGTCACGTCACGCGACGTGTCACGTGACGTGTCACGTGACTCGCTTCGGCCAGTGTGTCGGATGTCAACTCCATGTTCATAATATGGTATATTTCACACTATTTCACGAATAGTTTATCGCTGTATCTGTTCCTATTTTCATCATGCTCAGCTATTGACATTTGTGCCGTCAGACGCATGCTCGAGCATCCTTTGCCCACACTACCAGGTCATTTATTTTAAATGTCACATTTTTACATAGCATTACATGTAGATAACATGTGAGAACAGCTGCCGTCGTGTCCGCCGGAGCTGCTGAAGCCCGTGCTGTCTGTGGCACTCGTTTGTTACTCGTGAGCTTGTGAAAATTAGCAAGATTGTCACGTGTTGGATGCCGGTGAGAAAAGCCAGTTTGGCGTCATAGCTGGATGTGCCGGACGCCACCAGGCTGTCGACGGTCAGGGGAACGCGGCGCCACCAGCCTGTCGACGGTCAGGGGAACGCGGCGCCACCAGGCTGTCGGCGGTCAGGGGAACGCGGCGCCACCAGCCTGTCGACGGTCAGGGGAACGCGGCGATACATTCGCGCATCTCTCTGTTCCGGCTGCTGTTCCAGCGAGGTTCAATGGCTCGCACGGCGGCAGCAGTGAGTCGGCCCCAGTTATAGCGGCGCGCTATTCGGCTCCAGTTTTAGCGGCGCGCTATTTGGCCCCAATTTTAGTGGCGCGCTGTTCTCCAGCTACCCTGGCTCACTATCTGCCCCAGTTATACCGGCCGGTTATTCTGCCTAAGTTGTGCTGGCCCACTGTCTGCTCCAGTTACACCGGCCCGGAGTTGTCGGTACTCGGAGAGCTGGCATGTGCCGGAGCGGCCAATCTGCGCCGAGAGCTGCACGTGCTGCACCCACCCGTCCTGTAGGGTGCCGTTTGTGGTGAGCTCGACATGACGTGGCCGGCCGTCGCGGCCCGCCGGGGCCCGCCGCGGCCAGGTGGGCCCAACCGAGACGCTGACCTGACCGTCCTCTCTCCACAGGCCACTCCGACCACCCCGCCCCCCCGCGCCGACGCCGGGTCCGGCCCGCGCCAATGGTATTTATGCCGTGTCTTGTGTGTGTGTGTGTGGAGGTGCGCTGGTAACGTAACGGGCGGCCGGCGGCCCCCGCATGCTCGCCGCTCCGGCGCTCCGCAGATATCTTCAGAGTCACAGAGTCACACTCAGGAGTCTTCTCACGGTCACTGGTCACGGACGGCCCTGCCGGCCAGGTCGAGGTCACACGCTCACTTCGAGAGGTCAAGTTGAAGGTCACTGAGCGAGGCCACGCTCTCTGAGCAGCTCGTGAGATCGCGACAAGTTAACGTACTCGCCGCTCTCTGGTAAAGTATGCCGGTGGAGGGCCGCTGGTGCGGCAGGCTGCGCCGCTCGAGCGCCATCTGACGCCGGCACGTGCTTCTGTTGCAGGAAGCTGTTCGTGGGCGGCCTGAGCTGGGAGAGTTCAGAGAGTGAGTACTGTGGGCGGGCGGGCTTGCGTTGAGAAGAGTACAGTGAGTGGGTGGAATTTGTGCTCTGTAATCCTGGATGTGCAGGAAAAAAATGTTTAGGTACTCAAATATGGAGGGTATATTTCTCTTCAAACCTTTAAAACATCCCACATCACCATCACCATCACCCATCAACCAGCGACATTAGAACCCGAGTTAGCACTTTCCAGTGAATCTTGGACAATTTGTCAGAGTTGTTGAGGCTACTGTTTGACAGTTCATTGTTCAACAGCACCATTCAACCTTCAAATGAGAATACGATAATTTGCTGGATATGGTAATGTTCTAGGTGACAAAAATCGGCTTATTTTTCCAGCCCTGTTCTTGTCACGGTGGAAACCTTTGTTCCACTAGGTGTTGGTTCCCTCCCTCTGCAGCTTGGCGTTCTAGTTAGGTGCAGTTTTGTCCCAGTGTATGGTGCTAATCTCCGGAGGTATAGCGATGTCCCAGTGTATGGTGCTAATCTCCGGAGGTATAGCGATGTCCCAGTGTATGGTGCTAATCTCCGGAGGTATAGCGATGTCCCAGTGTATGGTGCTAATCTCCGGAGGTATAGCGATGTCCCAGTGTATGGTGTTAATTTCCGGAGGTATAGCGATGTCCCAGTGTATGGTGCTAATCTCCGGAGGTATAGCGATGTCCCAGTGTATGGTGCTAATCTCCGGAGGTATAGCGATGTCCCAGTGTATGGTGTTAATTTCCGGAGGTATAGCGATGTCCCAGTGTATGGTGCTAATCTCCGGAGTATAGCGATGTCCCAGCTTGCGGCGTTTTCGTAGTGTGTGACAAAACCAGTGTCCTGAAATTCGGAAATTTTAGTAGGGACCCACACTTAATGGCAATGTTTTTGACATAGTGACATTTGCTTTTTGGCTTTTGGCTTCAGGCCATGAGTGACACTCGCATCTTTAAATTGTACAAACGGCATATACACTACTGACATCAAGCAATGAACTAAGGTCATCAAAAGTCATTATCCATACACATTTGCGCTTCTTATTGCTACATCAGTTGGCTTTTTCGACATCACCCTCCTCCCTCTACAAAAAGATCAAGTTCGGTGCACTGGGCAAATCGTTCGCCAATGAGCGGGTGTTGTCCTCTGTCGAGTGGTTTTTGTTCCGATGTGCATCTCGCGCAGTGACCAACCCGGCTTCTCCCTCAGAGGAGCTGCGAGAGTACTTCGGCGAGTTTGGCCAGATTGAGTCGGTGAACGTGAAGACTGACCCCAACACGGGCCGCAGCCGCGGCTTCGCCTTCCTCGTCTTCAACTCAATCGATGCCATCGAGAAGGTGAGGCGGCAGTTTGATTTGTTTTGAATTCCTGGGTTTGGTGGTGAGCACTTTTTAGCCATTCCGAACTGGAAAAGGTGTGTAAATTAACATTTGAGAGAAAAACAAACTCTTTTTGCACTTTCCGATCAGCGCCCATAATTTTTTTTTGTGTTCGATATAACAATATGTTTCAGCAGTAATTATCGAACAACTTCATTGGCTTTTGGTGAAAATATTGGATACTTTTCCGGGGAGCAATGTTCATGTCGATGAGACCCCTGTGCGGCGAGCAGCCGCCCCCGCTGGGCTGCACTGAGCAGTTTAGCAGTCCGCTAAATATGGAGATAAAATGGCTATGGTGACAAAATATGGGTGGGGAAAACTGTTGTAGTACATACTGCATAGACAATTGAAATGATAATCTTCTGAATCTTGTTTAGCATTATTCTGCTCTCGATGTACCACGGGTTGTTTTTTTGCGATGATTGAGCAGGTGGGAATGCCAAGTCGCTAGAAATGGGCGGTGTGAGTGCATTGTTATGTTTTGCGCCTCGGGTGGGGATCGGAACTGCGTGTTCTTGTTGCCTGGTTATTGTAGTGTGCAATTTTCACACTATTGGAAACAGCGCACCCTATTTACCCCAGAATCCCGACGTAATGCGGGATGTTATAATCGTAATGACGGATGTAAGAAACGGCATCGTTTTTAAGGGTATGCTACCCGGGCTGCCAACAAAAACTAATTTGCATGTAATATTAAATCCACAAATGGCAGGTGCCCATGCAAGTGATAGGTCCGTCTCCATACCTAGTTTTGCTGGGCATATTGTTATCTAGCACATGCATTTGGGCCAATAGTTCTCCAGATGTATCACGTCATACTGCTCGCGGAAAATTTGACATCAGTAACTGCGTCATAGCACCGGATTATTTTTGGGACGGTATAGTATGTGGTCGTAAGAGTTCAGGTATAGCCTGTCCATTTTTTCCTGCAACGCGGCCCGAGTTAATTCTCAGCTGTGCGCCATTTTACCGTCCGATTTGTTGGTGAACCGTGCGGGCTCCGAGTGGGGCGGCCGGCGGTGTGCGCGCAGCCGCCGGTCTGCCACCAGTCACCATTGGTAGTGTTGTTGGCGTTCATGGCGCCGGTCGGCCGAGCCGTCGACCAGCTGTCGACCAGCTGTCGACGAGGCGCACCAAGCTGCCAACTGCACGCGCCTCATTATTTTGCTGACATTTCACACACTTGGATCACCTTTGTGGACTAATGTTTTTAATTGAAAGTCTCGAGCAAAATCAGTGTTGGGACCTCGAAGAGGGAAAATGCATTTCAATTATATTTACGCTGCTGGTGGCGCGTGAACATTTGCAGCGAAAATGAAGAGCGTTGGCGTGGGGAGCCCCCCCACCCCCACACACACATATACACGTACACGCGGTGATTGTGCTTCGGGGTCTGGCTCAGCGCGGATGGCGGTTATTTCCCCTACCCCACATTCGGCTTGCCGTGGTTGTGGTTTGGGTCTGGCGCCCGGCGGGAATGGTGGCCGCACGGCTCGCTGACTGTGTGGTGCTACTGTGTGCAGGTGATGAACAAGGCCGAGCACATCATCAACGGCAAGAAGGTCGACCCGAAGAAGGCCAAGGCCCGCCACGGCAAGATCTTCGTCGGCGGCCTCAAGCCGGAGATGTCCGACGACGACATCAAGAACCACTTCAGCGCTATGGGCACGGTCAGTAGTCGCCGTCTGTTCCTGACGTGTGCCCTAGCTGTGCCGTCCTATCATCAGCGCTACGTCTCTGTCGTCTGTCTCTGACGGGAGACTGCGTGCTCCAGCTGTACCCAATGCTAAAATATCGGTATTTCGTTAGGTGTGATATTTCGAATCGAGTGCGGCAGGATGTCGCAATCGCTATGGAAATAATGTTAGAATACTTCTTAAGTCCTTTAAACCCAGTTTTGAGACGATTGCGTACCTACAACTACCTATTTTTAACGTTTTGAGAGGTACTTCTTAATTTGGGGATGTTTATATCAACGATAACGATACAGATACACATGCTATAAACTGGTATTATATAACAGCACTGCATAGTCGGTCCTTTATCTGGAGTTGCACTACAGGATGTTCGGTATCACGATCCCGGGTCCGTCATGGTGAACATGATCGTAATACTTATAAGTGGGTACTGTTTAAAACGAGGCATCTTTACGAAGGATGTCGATGTTCATACATCTTGTCGATCGATTGAGGATGTCTGCACATCTTCGGGAAGGATGTCGATTCATTGTTCAGTAAGTGGTATATTCACCATAATTCATCGATAATGTATTACTGGCTGTACCCACGGCCGTCAGCGCTGCGTCTCTGATGGATGGGCGCTAAATGACCAAACCTGGTCGGTGCGCCCTAAAGGCTAAATAACCAACCAACCAACCAGCCTGTCTGACGGGAGATAATGTGCTCCAGGCGTGTCCTCCGGCCATCAGATGGTCAGTGGTGCTGTGTTACTCACTGGAGGTCCTGGGCCAGATCAGTTTTATGTCCTCACAAAATTGTATAATGGGTAATCCAGTTCTGGTGGCCCTCCAGATCAAGTTGCCGTATGAAAGTTTGATGCGCATATTCGCATCAAAAACCCGACCCCACCACGCATCATTTACATGGTGCAGTGTTGGATTTTGTCGTAATTGCTTTGCTATGCCAAAATGAGTGAAGCATGCTGCAATTTGCCATCAAAGTGGGTTGGATCTGAAATGCCCTTCGGTTCTGATTGACCATACTCGAAGCCGGGCATGCTATTTTTTGGTCCTGATGGGACCAATCTATGTAGGGGTCGCCGATTGGTGTGTTTCTACACTGTATGTAGTCAAGTTGCCTGGAATCACGAGATGATTTATGGGCGCAAAATGACGCAAACAGTGGTCAACGCGCCCTAAAACCCAAATAAATAAATAACTAAAGAGATGCTGTATGACTAACGTGGTTCGTGCGCCCATCAGCTCAAATACCCATAGCACGTGACGTCCGTGTCAGTCCTTGATGGAGGGCATGTGCATGCTAGTTATGCCTGAACATTTGTCTAGAAGTATAATGCCAATGTTTTGAGAGGATGTGAATTCAATAAGTGGTGTGTTAAGCCAACTTTGAAGAGAACTTGAATGTCCCGGTGTGTTTTGTGAGCTCTTGATCATGTTCCGACCCTTGAACGTTTGGCTAAGCGGTGCGCCCCTAAACCCCAATAACTAACGAACGAACATGTGGTTAAGCTTCCGCACGTGTCCAATGCAGTAGATGTACAGTTAGCTGAGTTTCCGGACTGTGTCCGTCCCACTGTTGTGATGATCTATGAAGTCAGTTCTGCTACTGATCGTGTTGACGATGCTTGACTCCTGATGTGGACAGCCTGCCGCAGACGGCCCCTGTTCCGTCTGACCTCGTGCTGACCCACCCCCCAACCCGCGCCGCCAGGTCGTGGAGGTGGAGATGCCCATGGACAAGGTGAAGAACCAGCGTAAGGGCTTCTGCTTCATCACGTTCGAACAGGAACAGGTGAGATGGTGGTGTGCTGTGGTCCTCTCTAAAACCAGTCTGCGGTCTGCCTTTCAGTAATAAATATGTTCTTGGTGAAAGCAAGCCCTGCACATTTTAGAAGCTTTTGTTATGACTGAAAAGCATTGGTTTGTTTTTGTGGGGTGGAAACAGAGGTGTGGTGTCAAAATTGCGAACTTCTAATGACCTAAACCTTACTCATAACCTGTGATAGCAAAACTCATAACCTGTGATAGCAAAGCTGGCACTTCATGGTGCCCAAAAGAGTGATGATAGTCAAAAGCAATTGTCATTAAATGAGGTCCAATGCAATTTAAGGACACTGCCTCCTACTGTAGTTAAGTCCGCACTGGTTCGAGTGCGATCGGCGCGTTCGATGTACCACAAGGTGCCAAAGTTGAGCATGGTGGATCCAGTTGGATGCATTATCCTAGGATTCTGATACAATCGAGATTTGAAAAAAAAAACATCAGGGTAAATTGTGCCTTCATAAGGAACAAAACAAGACTATTTTGGTGTGAAGAGAACTTGTGATTTGTAGATTTTTCAGATAGGGCCTGACAGGCATCCGAACATCTGTCAACAGGAGCCATGACCGCTAACATGTATGTTGCCAGGTCCTGCACACAACGTACATATCTGGCACTTGTACCCAAGACAATGGCGGTGTGTAAATATTCGTTGGCTTTTAGTCGTCAAATGTGATCCCAATCCTTCAATCCTGACGTATATTATGCAAATTTGATTCAATTATGTATTCCTAGCTTGCACAATTCAATAATCGAGTAGCGTACGTACAGGCTCGCATACATGAAGCTGATGGAAATTAATGTTGGCTGCATATGCTGGGCACAACATGGCCATAGTCGTCGGTGCGCCCTAAAGACCAAATAACTGGGGACGGGTGGTCTAGGGGTAAGATGCTCGTCTCACAATCGAAAGATTGTGGGTTCGAGTCTCACCTGTCGCTACTCTTCGCCCGCGACCAATCGGCGTGAGAGATTGGCAACGCTACATGACTGAACAGTCGACGTGTCGTAAAACCAATAACCAACCAAAGACCAAATAACTAACTAGCTGCATATGCTATAAAAGACGTTCAATATCACGCTGGTGTCGGCTACTGAAAGATGGAAGCTAGTGAAATGCTCCAAGTGGCACCAATACCTCCAAATCGCGGCGAGCGTATCGGACCTGATTTGCTTCTTGCAACGATTTGAGCTGATCAGCTCCAGTAGGATCATACCATGATCCGACCTGACCTGATCAAAACCAATTATCCACAGGTGGTGCAGGACCTGATCCGGGTGGGCAAGACCAAGATCAAGGACTTCGAGGTGGACGTGAAGAAGGCGACGCCCAAGCCTGACGGCATGCGCGGTGGCATGCGTGGAGGCCCGCGCGGCAGCGGGCGCGGTATGTCAGGTGAGCTGACGGCTGTGTGGTGGGCAGTGGCGCCAAACGGTCACTTCACGCCGTGTTGGCGCCGGTCCGTCGGGTGGTGGGCAGTGGTCCTCTTGATCTCCAGACACTTCGTTGTGAATTGCAATACTGAGACCTGTTGACAAAATATTGCGTTGCTAGGATCAATTTCCTGCCATATACATGGTTCGGGTTATATTTCGGATCCCAGATGTTGAGATACAAATGTGGGGTAATTTAATGCGGTTAGGTATCTTTGTTCTAAGCTGGCAGCAGCAACTCTGCACTTTGCAGCGGATTTTGTGCACTATCACAGCAATTCAGTGTTGGATACCATTCAACCTGCTGACGGGTGTCCGTCTGTCGCCACTAACAGCATCTCGTGCATAATCCTAATGCTCAACATTGTGGGCTGTGATACGTAACATCCTGTAGCACAATTCCAGGTGAAGGGATTGCTTTTGACGTGGTTTGCTGTACAATGCCACTTGGTGATGGTGGCTTTAACGCTGGCAGGTGGCCGCGGCGGCCGGGGTGGCTACGGCAGCTACGGAGGCTATGGCGGAGGAGGGTACGGCGGCTATGGCGGCGGGTACGACAACTATGGAGGTTAGTTGTGCTGAGAAAATGCGCTGCCTGTGGCTGCGTCCATCGGAACATCTGTACGTTATTTATATGTATGTACACACATCGGAACATCTGTACGTTATTTATATGTATGTACACACATCGGAACATCTATACGTTATTTATATGTATGTACACATGTATATATATATGTATATTGGGATGTCCAGAATTCATTTTTTGTTAAGTGGAGGGTAGCAGGCGAAGACCCCAACGCACCCAATGATGAAACGACTTGGTAATGTGTGAGAAAAGAGTGCGAACAAGTGAAGCCCGGAAGTAGAAAATGCATGCATAATGGGTCAACAGTTTCCTGGTAGATGTTCCTTCTGCTCGTCTACATCTATCACGGAATTTCAGGGCTTTATGGCTATCCTTGGACCTTCCGTTGCGAGGTATTGGCGGGTTTGTTGCTTTTATTATACTGTGATTGTACGTAATTATTCAAAGTCATTTGTCAGGCGATCCAAGTTTGTGCGTCCCAGCGCCAACATGACAACCATGACTGGTTACTTTTTCTTGCTTTCTCCTATTACTCTGTTCCTGTGAATCTTTTTCTTCACATGTTGCGCGGTGTTCTGTTTGTTCTGTTCTTGCTTTGTTTTTTACTCCAATGAAGTATCGTCTTTCCCAGTGCTGAGCTTGTGTTTTCCCCGAAGTGTTCACGTGTCGAGCCGATTTAATTATAAATGAAGTTCTCGTCACGTAGATTAGCTGCTGCTCCGACTGGGGACGAGTGGTCTAGGGGTAAGATGCTCGTCTCACAATCGAAAGGTTGTGGGTTCGAGTCTCACCTGTCGCTACTCTTCGCCCGCGACCAATCGGCGTGAGAGATTGGCGACGCTACATGACTCAACGGTCGACGTGTCGTAAAACCAATAACCAACCAACTGCTGCTCCGAAGTACCGTAAGCATTCCAGCCTGAGAATTGTTATCAGTAATTAGCATAATTGTGCGTGCGATCCTCGCATACCCTGCGTTGCCTATAGTTATGGCGCCTCGGCGATGTGGAGTAGCTTCAGTGGCTGTCCAGATAGCGTTGTCGGAGCTCGTCTCGTCTGGCCGGCCGGCCCAGGCGCTGGCTCGGCCTGCCCGGTGTGCTGTGGACGGCCGCTGCGGTATCGAGCCGCCCGCCAGCTCATCCAAGTCGGTCGTCCGTCCGTGAGTGGCCCGCTGCCGGTGGGAACCAGCGTCGCTGTCCGGCGTCGGCTTCCGGTACAGTTCCTTAACTAGCCAACGCCGACGTGCGTACCGCCAGGCTACGGCGGCGACTACTACGGCGGGTATGGCGGCTACGGCGGTTACGGAGCCTACGGTGGTGGCGGCGGCTACGAGGGAGGCTACAGCGGCTACGGCGGCGACAGCGGCTACGGCTACAGCGGCGGCAAGCAGCGCGGCGGCGGCGGCCGGGGCGGCAGTTCGCGTCACCAGCCGTACTGAGCTGCCCGCCCCCGGTCCCTGCACCTCGCCCACATCAGCAGTCGCCACGGCGGTGGGTACTGGTGGTGTATTGGTGCCTCCAGAAGGTTATCGTCACCAGCCGTACTGAGCTGCCCGCCCCCGGCCCCGGCCCCCGCACCTCGCCCACATCAGCAGTCGCCACGGCGGTGGGTACTGGTGGTGTATTGGTGCCTCCAGAAGGTTATCGTCACCAGCCGTACTGAGCTGCCCGCCCCCGGTCCCCGCACCTCGCCCACATCAGCAGTCGCCACGGCGGTGGGTACTGGTGGTGTATTGGTGCCTCCAGAAGGTTATCGTCACCAGCCGTACTGAGCTGCCCGCCCCCGGTCCCTGCACCTCGCCCACATCAGCAGTCGCCACGGCGGTGGGTACTGGTGGTGTATTGGTGCCTCCAGAAGGTTATCGTCACCAGCCGTACTGAGCTGCCCGCCCCCGGCCCCCGCACCTCGCCCACATCAGCAGTCGCCACGGCGGTGGGTACTGGTGGTGTATTGGTGCCTCCAGAAGGTTATCGTCACCAGCCGTACTGAGCTGCCCGCCCCCGGTCCCTGCACCTCGCCCACATCAGCAGTCGCCACGGCGGTGGGTACTGGTGGTGTATTGGTGCCTCCAGAAGGTTATCGTCACCAGCCGTACTGAGCTGCCCGCCCCCGGTCCCTGCACCTCGCCCACATCAGCAGTCGCCACGGCGGTGGGTACTGGTGGTGTATTGGTGCCTCCAGAAGGTTATCGTCGCGTCGGGTGTTTGTCCCCTCCTCGGCGGGAAGCCTGCACGCTGTTGCCGGAGACTGAGGGTGTTCAGTTATTGGCCTCTGTTCACGGTTCCTGACGCCCACTGGAATGCGCTAAAGGGAGTCTCCGATGTCACAAGGAATCCTCTGGGTTCGATGCCCTTCCACCGAATCCAAAGTGCGAGGGTGAAGGTCCTGGTGAGGAGGCCCGGTGCCGGTCGTAGCGTGGCTGGCAGCGCGCTGTCCCAGGACAGGCTGGTGGGTTCGGGTCACCAAACCGGCGGGTTTCCGGGCCCGCCGGCCGTTAGTTGGCGTGGGAGATGGGCGACAGTATATGGCGTGCCAGTGTGTCGTAAAGCGACACCCTTCTTACCTCCTGGTGGCTTGTCTCGATGCTGGTGCAAGGTCGCAGTGACCGGGGAAGCAGCCCCCTCCCCACTTTAGACCTTACCTCCTGGTGGCTCGTCTCGATACTGGTGCAAAGTCGCAGTGACCGGGGAAGCAGCCCCCCCTCCCCACTTTAGACGAGCTTAACATCGACTGGGTGTTCGACGGAAATAACCAATAATTTACTTCACCCCCCCCACAGCACACGCACATCGAGGCGCCCTAAAACTCAAATAAATAACTAACTAACACACACGCTTTGAGACCGTTCCCGTGCACGGAGACGATGCGGATTATCATGTTGACAGGTGATCACGAATTTGGTGCATTCACTGATTGAAAGTCTATGCACCCTAAATTCCAAATAAGTAACTGATTTGATTAATTGATCTGATTTCAACACTGATTAGAAGATAATCAATATCGGAGCGTGGCGCTCTGTTCCGTGTGTATGCTCATTGGAGTTGGTTAAAACGTTCGCGTGGCAAATTTCGCCACCGCTGGTTGTCTGATATGACGTAACTGGCAAGAGGCGATTTCTGTGTCCATTGCCACGCGCCGCGCCCGGTATGGGCCGCAACAGTCGTCCCGTGGCCAGAATGTCTGAATGAATGTGATAGATGAGTCTGATGAAAATAAATGAGGCGGAACGAATACGGCCGGCAGATTTCATCTCAGCTGGACGGCACCGGTCGTGCCGTCCCTCCATTCCGGTCCGCGCCGCTGCCGCCGCCGCGTCCCGGAGACGTGAGGACGTGGCGGTGGCGCGGCCACTGCCCTGTACAGCGCGGCCGCCGCGGCCGCCGCCACTCGCTTGTCATTGTTTTGTGAGCTCTCGTATGAATATATGTGTCGAAACGTGGCCGACGGGTTTGCTGTGTGGTGTGGTGTGGTGGCGGTGGCCGGTGTTTAGTGCAGCTCGTGTTGGCGGCCGGGAGATAGTGTGAGCCCGGAGCGGTCTGCTGCGCCCCCTCCCCACCAGTGCGGCGGTACAGGCAGGGTCCCACTCTGGGGTGCACAGGAAGACTCGCACGAAAGCGGCCTGCGGAAGCCGCGTTGCCCAACGAAGTCTGCCCCAAATTAAATATTGTTGGGTTAAGTCACATCTTGCCACACTCCTGAGTGCGGTGGAGTCATCCGAGTGACCTAGTTGTCCCTGCAGACCAATAGTTATTTAGCTACCGCTCCTCCCGTGCATGAGCTTATACAAGGGGTAATCGAACGAACCCCAGCCCGGACCTGAAAGGCTTCGCAGCGTTTGAGCGTGATCGCAGATTTTTCAGCAGCGAGTCTGATCTGGGAGGGTATCTAGTCAAAGAGATGAGGTGCATCAAAGCTCACTGGGTACCCGAATTTCTTTACCAGAAAATGTGGGATGACTGATCGCCGAATTGAATTAACCGAATGTCTGCGAACGCCCCACGAAGCATACCACACGTCAAATATGGCCCAAGGTATTCATGTGGCAACAATTAGCGTGACTTAGAAATCGGAGAATCGCAGTGTGGCGAGTGCGCAAAAGGGTGTACCCGTGCGGGAGGGTCTAAATAACACCATCTCGCATACACCGATTGACATACACCATCTCGCAGACATGGATCATCTCGGTAACCGCTCTGTCGATCTTAATAAAACCTTCACCAAACGATCGCACGTGTGCCAGAGGCATGCGGTTTGGACTTTCGTGACCCTGGATCAGGTCAAAGGTAACCAAATTGCCGAAAAACAAAAAATCGAACTTCCAGAAATGGACGATCTTAGTGAAACCTTCACCAAACGATCGGCCGTGTGCCACAGGCATTCGGTTTGCACTTTCGTGACCTTGGGTTAGGTCAAAGGTCACCAAGTCGCCGAAAAACGTGATTTTTGGCTCACAGACATGGATGATCTCGGCAACTGCCGGATCGATCTTAGTGAAGCCTTCACCAAACGATCGGCCGTGTGCCAGAGGCGTGCGGTTTGCACTTTCGTGATCTTTGGTCAGGTCAAAGGTCATCAAATCGCCGAAAAACATGATTTTTGGCTCACAGACATGGATGATCTCGGCAACCGCTGGATCGATCTTAGTGAAACCTTCACCAAGCGATCGGCTGTGTGCCAGAGGCGTGCGGTTTGCACTTTCGTGACCTTGGGTCATGTCAAAGGTCACCAAATGGCCGAAAAACATGATTTTTGGCTCACAGAAATGGATGATCTTAATGAAACCTTCACCAAACGGTCGGCAGTGTGCCAGAGGCGCACGGTTTGCACTTTCGTGGCCTTGGGTCAGGTCAAAGGTCATCAAATAGCCGAAAAACCAAACAATTGGACTTACAGACATGGATGATCTCGGCAACCGCTTGATCGATCTTAGTGAAACCTTCACCAAACGATCGGCCATGTGCCAGAGGCGTGCGGTTTGCACTTTCGTGGCCTTGGGTCAAGGGAAAGGTCACCGAATCGCCGAAGAACCAAAAAATCGTTTCTCGCAGACATGGATGATCTCGACAACCGCTGGAACAATCTTAATAAAACATGCAGCGGACGATCGGCCGTGTGCCAGAGGCATCGCGGTTTGCACTTTCGTAACCCTGCGTCAGGTCAAAGGTCACCAGATCGCCGAAGAACCCAAAAATTGTTTCTCACAAATGGATGATCTCGGCAACCGCCGGATCGATCTTAGTGAAACCTTCACCAAACGATCGGACCTGTGCCAGAGACGTGCGGTTTGCACTTTCGTGGCCTTGGGCTAAGTCAAAGGTCACCAGATTGCCGAAGAACTAAAAATACCACCAGACACCATCTCACATACACCGACTGACATACACCATCTCGCAGACATGGATGATCTCGGTAACCGCTCGGTCGATCTTAATAAAACCCTCACCAAACGATCGCCCGTGTGCCAGAGGCGTGCAGTTTGGACTTTCGTGATCTTGGGTCAAGTCAAAGGGCACCTGATCGCCGAAAAACCAAAAAATCGTTTCTCGCAGACAAGGATGATCTCGGCAACCGATGGAACAATCTTAATAAAACATGCACCGGTCGATCGGCCGTGTACCATAGGCGTGCGGTTTGCACTTTCGTAACCTTGGGTCAAGTCAAAGGGCACCGGATCGCCGAAAAACCAAAAAATCGTTTCTCGCAGACATGGATGATCTCGGCAACCGATGGAACAATCTTAATAAAACATGCACCGGTCGATCGGCCGTGTACCAGAGGCATGCGGTTTGCACTTTCGTAACCCTGCGTCAGGTCAAAGGTCACCAGATCGCCGAAGAACGAAAAAATAGTTTCTCACAGACATGGATGATCTCGGCAACTGCCGGATCGATCTTAGTGAAACCTTCACCAAACGATCGGCCGTGTGCCATAGGCGTGCGGTTTGCACTTTCGTGATCTTTGGTCAGGTCAAAGGTCACCAAATCGCCGAAAAACATGATTTTTGGCTCACAGACATGGATGATCTCGGCAACCGCTGGGTCGATCTTAGTGAATCGATCTGTGGTTGTCCAATCTGTCCAGCGGTTGCCGAGATCATC
Source organism: Ashinkailepas kermadecensis (assembly GCA_034440615.1). NCBI lineage: Eukaryota > Metazoa > Arthropoda > Thecostraca > Neolepadidae > Ashinkailepas > Ashinkailepas kermadecensis. Next base: position 183,767 of record JAOTOM010004403.1, on the reverse strand, counting down.
CATGTCTGCGAGAAACGATTTTTTGGTTTTTCGGCGATCCGGTGCCTTTTGACTTGACCCAAGGTCACGAAAGTGCAAACCGCACGCTTCTGGCAAACGGCCGATCGTTTGGTGAATGTTTCACTAAGATCGACCCAGCGGTTGCCGAGATCATCCATGTCTGTGAGCCAAAAATCATGTTTTTCGGCGATTTGGTGACCTTTGACCTGACCAAAGATCACGACAGTGCAAACCGCACGCCTATGGTACACGGCCGATCGTTTGGTGAAGGTTTCACCAAGATCGATCCGGCAGTTGCCGAGATCATCCATGTCTGTGAGCCAGAAATCATGTTTTTCGGCGATTTGGTGACCTTTGACCTGACCAAAGATCACGAAAGTGCAAACCGCAGCCTATGGCACACGGCCGATCGTTTGGTGAAGGTTTCACTAAGATCATCCATTTCGGAAAAGTTCGATTTTTTTGTTTTTCGGCAATTTAGTGACCTTTGACCTGACCCAAGGTCACGAAAGTCCAAACCGCACGCCTCTGGCACACGGGCGATCGTTTGGTGAAGGTTTTATTAAGATCGACCGAGCGGTTACCGAGATCATCCATGTCTGCGAGATGGTGTATGTGAGATGGTCTCTGGTGGTATTTTTAGTTCTGCGGCAATCTGGTGACCTTTGACTTAGCCCAAGGCCACGAAATTGCAAACCGCACGTCTCTGGCACAGGTCCGATCGTTCGGTGAAGGTTTCACTAAGATCGATCCGGCGGTTGCCGAGATCATCCATGTCTGCGAGAAAACGTTTTTTGGTTCTTCGGCCATCTGGTGACCTTTGACCTGACCCAAGGTCACGAAAGTGAAAACCGCGCGACTCTGGCACACGGCCGATCGTTTGGTGTAGGTTTCACTAAGATCGATCCGGCGGTTGCCGAGATCATCCATTTCTGTGAGAAACTATTTTTTGGTTCTTCGGCGATCTGGTGACCTTTGACCTGACGCAGGGTTACGAAAGTGCAAACCGCATGCCTCTGGCACACGGCCGATCGTCCGGTGCATGTTTTATTAAGATTGTTCCAGCGGTTGCCGAGATCATCCATGTCTGCGAGAAACGATTTTTTGGTTCTTCGGCGATTCGGTGACCTTTGACTTGACCCAAGGCCACGAAAGTGCAAACCGCACGCCTCTGGCACATGGCCGATCGTTTGGTGAAAGTTTCACTAAGATCGATCTAGCGGTTGCCGAGATCATCCATGTCTGTAAGTCCGATTTTTTGGTTTTTCGGCAAGTTGATGACCTTTGACCTGACCCAAGGTCACGAAAGTGCAAACCGCACGCCTCTGGCACACTGCCGACCGTTTGGTGAAGGTTTCACTAAGATCATCCATTTCTGTGAGCCAAAAATCATGTTTTTCGGCAATTTGGTGACTTTTGACATGACCCAAGGTCACGAAAGTGCAAACCGCACGCCTCTGGCACACAGCCGATCGCTTGGTGAAGGTTTCGCTAAGATCGATCCAGCGGTTGCCGAGATCATCCATGTCTGTGAGCCAAAAATCATGTTTTTCGGCGATTTGGTGACCTTTGACCTGACCCAAGGTCACGAAAGTGCAAACCAAACGCCTCTGGCACGCAGCCGATCGTTTGGTGAAGGTTTCACTAAGATCGTCCATTTCTGGAAGTTCGATTTTTTTTTGTTTTTCGGCAATTTGGTGACCTTTGACCTGACCCAAGGTCACGAAAGTCCAAGCCGCACGCCTCTGGCACACGTGCGATCGTTTGGTGAAGGTTTTATTAAGATTGACCGAGCGGTTACCGAGATCATCCATGTCTGCGAGATGGTGTATGTCAGTCGGTGTATGTGAGATGGTGTTTGTTTTTAGACCCTTCCTACACGTGCCACCGTTTTGACGACCGTATGTTCGAATTGGAATTGGAATGACTGAATTGGACATTACATTTTAAATTAATTTGTAGGTATATGTGATTTCAGCATCAAGGGATACCACAGGTGGGGTGACATCAAGGGATTTCAAAAGAAAAACATTCCAACAGGATGGGGGAGTTATGGTTGAAAGCCAGGTAACTCAGAAACGATGTTGGTGGACTGGGCCCCCTCGACAGGACAATTACCTATCTTCCCTTACAGCCCGTCCGCACCTCTCCAAATCCCCCCCCCCCGCCGCCCCAGCGCAAGTCCCAGGCACGCCACTGCGTCTCATCAGTGAACGGCATGCTGCCGGCTGCCGGGTAACGCTTTACATTGGCCTCGTATACCTCCCCATGGCGGCCAGCATGTTTTTCTTCGCTACAGCATTCGTCACTCGGCGGACCGTACGGCGGCCGTACACAGACAGGCCAGCTGCCACACACACACTGCCAGCACCCGGTCTCCCGACACACACTCGGGTTGGCTCGGTTTTGAGCTGAGAGCTCGGTGAATCTTGCTGAACCGATTCGGTGATGTCGAAGCACGAAAGCCGCGTCCTTCCTGCCCCCAGCCTCAGCACGAGCACTGCCTGGCAGCCTCCGCGAGATGCAGATGACCATGTTGTTGGGTAACTCTTGACGCCCGACGCAGAGAACGGGCGCTGAGCTGATCACAGATTATAGCTCCGGTCGTGCTCGCGCTCCCTCCAGAGCCTCGTCATCACGGCCGGCCTCGGCTTCATCATCACTCACCATGTGGTTTGATTTGGTTATTTGGGCTTACGGGCGCATCGACTGCGTTGGTCATACAGCGCCCATAACAATCCCATGTGGTTTGAAACAAAGAACCAAGACATAATGCGATTATCCCAACTGACGAAAATTGAGTGGAAATTACAACTTTGCAACTTCATGCCTTCCATAGACACATCTTGCTTGTAGAATATTGGTTTAATATCATCCTAATTGTATCCTTACAAACCGAAATTCTCCCTTGGAATTGAGCGCAATTCTTCGCCCAATCTGAGCGCATCGCCACTCGCTGAGACCTCTTCCTCCCTCATGATGATGGGCTGGATCCGCCTCTGCCCATGGGGGCAGACAGGGGCACGCCCAGCTCGCGCGTATCGGACCGGGTCGATTTCGTCAAACGTTGATGAGGAATAGCGCGTGGCTACTGGCGATTGGCTGTCGATTTCCAATGAATGGCGGGCTGGTCTGCCGCCGCCAGCGACCCCCGTACGCCGAACTGGCTGAAAGCAGCTGAAAAATGGATATGTTCGTGATGCCAGTGGTTACGTGCGCATTGGTGAGTGCCTCGTCGGATTGGCCGACGCGCAACAGAGGTCCGCTCCGATTGGCTGACGGCTACGCCGGTAGCGGTGCACGTCACGCTTACCCCTGTGCTGTCTTGGGCGGGCTCAAGGACCGGATAAGTTGACAGTTTAAGGGCGGCAGGCGTTTTTGAAAGTACCTCTCTGAGAGAGCAAATCTACGGTGGGGGTCATCCCGCACCGAGAGCAAGAGTTTACGAAGTCGAATGGACAAGAGAGCGACTAAGAGTCAGCAACTTAAATTTTGCAGTTCACAGACATCAATCAAGAAAACAACCGTGTTTATCAGTAGTGAAAGCTCAAAGAAGACATCTTCTGTTGCGCAGTCAAGATCACCAAGTAATACTCAAGAAGGGAGAACAGATCCGCAGAAGCCTTATCAACCACCAAGTCCAGGTGTGCGAGCGGCGACCATGACTCAGGTGTGTGTGTCGGTGACCAGCGCCAGTAACGAGTGTCTCCCGCCGGGGGAGCCCCGACCCACCAGCGGCACGCGCCGCCGTCTGGCCTGCTGCCGCAGCGAGCACCAGTGTCGGCTGCCTCCGTGGCGCACGTGCCTGCTGCTGGCGGCCCTGCTGGCCGGAGTGTGCACCGTCTGTATCGTGGTGCCGCTCATGCTCGACGACACCATGCCGCAGATCTTCTCGGGCAATTTCGCGCCCGCCACGTGCCGCGTGGCCGGCGCCGCCGACACCAACGGCACGTGCTCGTGTCGGCCGTGCCGGCGGCCGGCGCGCCCGTGCCAGGCGCTGTCCGTGCACGTGACGTACGCGTCGCACCTGGTGCTGCGCCGGCGGCGCGGCTACGACATGCGCGACGTGCTGCTGCGCGTCGGCCACAGCCGCTGCGTGCCGTGGATGGACTGCGCCACGTTCCTGCGCGAGACGGCCGTGCCGGGCCGCGACCTGAGCTGCCTGGTGTCGGCGGCCGGCGGCGGCCGGCCGGTGGCCGTGCCGCGCGAGGCGCACGGCCGCGCCGCCTGGGTGTTTCTGCTGCTGCTGATGCCGGCGCTGGTGGTGAGCGCGCTGGCGGTGGCGCTGTACTGCCGCCACTGCGGACCGCCGGCCCGCCGCCGCCGGGCCGTCGGCGCCTGGCGACGCGCCACCCGCCGCGTCAGAGAGCAGATCTACCGCGAGGCGGCGACGGCGGCGGCGGCGGCGGCGGCGAGGCAGAGTCGGCTGCCGCCGCGTGCGAACCTGCTGCCACCTATCAACGTGGTGGTGAAACAGGAGCCCTAGGCAGTGGCGAGCCAACGGGAAACTCGCGTTGCGCTCCTGTTGTGTCGCAGCAGCTGACGGAGCAGTGCTCATCTTAGCATGTTAATTTGGATCGGGCGATGGTCCGCCAAGCGATCCGAAGATGTCTTCATTTTCAGGGGAAAGTTCGCTGAATCCGACGAAATTCGTGAGCTTCCTGCGCATTCTATTGTAGTCCTCGTGGTGGAAAATTTTGAAGATATTTCCTGGCGTGGAATTAAGCGCATACCAGGGCGCATTTTAACGTGCTTACTGCGTGGGATAGTGTCCCACTCTCCAATGGGCGGCTTTGCCCCCATATCCACGGATTCCTGCCCACCTACTAAAACTTCCTATATCGGAGTGTTGGTGACACATACCTATATGCGGGAAATGAAAAATACAGTCATTGAGAAACCAAAAACTTTGGTGAAGAACATAAATGTAGAAAGATATAATTAAGCCTTTAACCGCCTATATCTAACCCCGACTTTTAAGGTAGGTAGCGCCAAAAATGAAAAAAGAAGAAAATAACTACGCAGATGCATGTACTAAGGATGCAATGAGGGTCCATGTGGTGGTGGTGAATTTGTGCTTTAGGGCGCGTCGACTGCATTGGTCCTTTTGCGCCCATAATGAGGGTTCATGCGAGAACATGGACATTATTTGTTGACATACTCACGACCTGTCGCAATTCAACCCTGGCATTTTGTTTTGCAGGGCCGGTTGTGATTCATGTGGTCAATTACATCGACGCTTGGCTTGGTGAGAGCGGGAACGGAAAGCTGACCGAGAAGCATCCAGCCTAAAATTATCATTTTTTGCAAGTAAGGCGGCATATAAAGCAGAACTGGAAATCTCTCCCGAAGCCAGATGGGTCGAGGTCCTTCGTTTCATCCAGGGGGAGGGGAGTTGAACAGGGGGAATATGCCTCTCGAGGGAGATGTGACATCCCTTGAACTGAAAAAAAACGCACTCAGGAAGTTCGGGTGCACCCTCCTTGTTCACGAGTTTTTCAGCAGATGGAGCGCCCCTCAGAGTAGAAAAGGCACCTCCACCCGGTGAAATGGCGCCTTCCAGAACACCATCACGTTGATAAAAATTAATGGACCCCTGAACGCCCCTGAATATCTGTGCAGTGTGACATTCTCGACACATGCCTGGATAGGATTAGTAGCATACTTTTCCAAGTCCTTCAGATCTCCTCCTGGCGTGTAACAAAATCAGCTAAACTAATACAGCACATATAGGCCGTCTGGACTCTACCAACACACACCTTGGCACAGTGTGCGTGATTTCCCCAGCCCACACGAGTATATCTCCTGATCCTTCAGTGGACAGCAATGTGATGTGTGTGAATAAACGTCATGTGAAAGGAAGGTGGTTTGTATTCTCGAGGTCAAAGCGACCCAGTGGTGCCGTAGTGCGTGCGGCATAACCCCATACTTATGCAATCGGCGGTAAGTCGTTAGGCAGTTGCCTTGGCAACCAACGGCTGCGCTCCGATACAAAACCTCTCTTTTGAGAAACACGATCACACTTCCATATATATATATATATATATATATATATATATGTTTGTGTGTGTGTGTGTGTGAATGAATACATATGTGGATATTGTCAGTTTCTGCTGACAGTCTCGAAAGCATCGCCTCAGAGTCAGGCTGTGTCGCTCAGACGAGCTCTTGTCTCATGCATACGTGAGTAGACTGTCTCAATGCTTCACCCTCGCTCGCATTTAGCTCTTTGTTGTGCCAGTTGAGATACGCCCCACATAACACACTCGACCTAAGAACACACTCGGCCTAAGAACACACTCGTCCTAAGAACACATTCGACCTAAGAGCACACTCGACCTAAGAGCATACTCGACCTAAGAACACATTCGACCTAAGAACACACCTGACCTAAGAACACACTCGACCTAAGAACACACTCGACCTAAGAACACACTCGGCCTAAGAACACACTCGTCCTAAGAACACACTCGACCTAAGAACACATTCGACCTAAGAACACACTCGTCCTAAGAACACACTCGACCTAAGAACACACTCGTCCTAAGAACAAACTCGACCTAAGAACACACTCGACCTAAGAACACACTCGACCTAAGAACACTCTCGACCCATCTAAAACGTGTGGCGACGCTCATGAAGGCAAGTAACAATAACGGTAACGGCAACGGCACCAGTGACGGTGTTGAACTGTGCGACATCGAGCCAGCTGAACCGAACGATCAATGCTGCAGGGAAATCTGGCCGAGGCCTAAGTAGATCTAAGGAGACCTGGATATCTAATAAGAACCGGGCTTGGCTATGGTTATGGGCGCTGGATATGATCACCTTGACTGATGCACCTTCAATTAAAAATAACCAAGAGCCAATAAGCCGAGTTCATCGGTTAACTACTCATGCTACGAGGTCAAGTGTCATGACATGGGTCTGCTACAAATGATACACGTCGATCGATGTATTTGTGTGCGTCGAAGCTACGCCATGGTGCTAACGTGTGGTGCTGAACTCGCCATGCTTAGTTCGTAGTGTTCAGCACGTCGTGCTTAGCACATCCCCGCAATAAACTAAGCATTTTTCGAAAAAATGGAAGGTGCAAAAAGGAGAAATACCACGAGTACAATAGCTTTCTTCACTGGTCTTCTCTTCCTGCATCCCGTCCTCCCTGGCTACAATTCATTGCCACGCTATCGATCTTTCCACGATATAGTGTGATCGCTGTTTCATTCTACCTACGTGATCGTTGCATCACATCGTGAATTTTACAGTCCAGTGGCGGAAGCTACAGCTAAGTACCGTTTCATTGTACTTACATTATTGCTGCATTACTTTGCGTGAACTTCACGGTCTAGTGGTGGACGCTACCGCTAATTAGTGTTGCATTTGGCTTGACCATCGCCAATTTTACTCCGGGATATAAACACGTCAGAAATAGACCGCCGTCGGTAACCATGGCAACAGCGAAAACCTGTCGCATACTTGGCTGGGTCGTTTTTTTTAAAGAACAAAATCGGATGCAGATATGTGTCACGAGCCATTTTCCGACTCGGTAAGCTGTTTACCACCGGCTCGTGGAGTAGCCGGATATGAGGATCGTTTGCCGCAGCCTCTCGTGCCTCGAGACGCAAGTTATCGTCGGCGGGAAGTGCTGAGGCACGTGATGCCTCCTTGCCTTCCGCGATATCATCCCCATGCCCTGTGGTAAAGACAGGTCAGGCCTGGAGACGGTGATACTTCCTACACTATTACACTACACACCAGTATAGTGCACTGTCATATTACACTACACACCAGTGCAGTGCACTAGCATATTACACAACACACCAGTCCAGTGCGCTGACATAGTGCACTACACACCAGTGCAGTACACTAGCATATCACACAACACACCAATCCGGCGCGCTGACATATTAAACTACACACCGTTCCATTGCACTGGCATACTACACTGCACACCAGTGCAATACGCTGGCATATAACACTACATACCACTGCAGTGCACTGGCATCAAACTAGGCGGAAGCGATCACAGTGGACCATAAGCAGATGAGCCTATATCTTCTGCAGTGCGGCTCCGCCCAGGGAATGTCGCCAAGGACGCTTGGAGTCCGCTTTGGCCCACTGTTGCCGAACCCCGCCAAATAGTAAACACTACTCGGCGCAATACGAAAGAACCAGCCGATCCGGCCCAGTGCAAGCACACCAAATTAAGTACGATTCGGCACATTCGCGTATATTCCAATTACATCCATTACGAATCGGTCCAATGCAGCACAGTACAGTACAGCCCCGGGCAAGTGCAACACACTCCAAAGCAGTCCTGAATGTAATACGCTCCAACGCAGCCCATTCCACCTCCACTCACTCGGTGATAAAACGAACACCCACTGATAATTTAAGTAATTTACCATCATTCACGTTCCTAAAATGCGTCACCAGCGCCAAATTCGCGTTAAAACTTGGGTCCGGCCCAGTCAGCTGTTGTCAAGTCACCCGTGGCTAGGTGGAACACTCTCGGGTGTCACTAGCAACAGGCCATCCGAACTACCATCTCCATTGGCTGTCTATCCAACCACGTCGGGAGAACGCACAGGTCGCGGTCAGGTCACGAGGTCACGGTGCAGCACACGGGATCAAGTCGGCACAACTGGTGGCGACGCGGCACTTCCGGTGGCGTGCATACTCGCAAAACCTTCCACCGACCGCTACGAATTCCCTGATGCTCGAGCGGAACCCGGACGAGATTTGATGCCAACCGTATGGCGTATGGTTGGTTATTGGTTTTACGACACGTCGACCGTTGAGTCATGTAGCGTCGCCGATCTCTCACGCCGATTGGTCGCGAGCGAAGAGTAGCGACAGGTGAGACTCGAACCCACAACCTTTCGATTGTGAGACGAGCATCTTACCCCTAGACCACTCGTCCCCGTATGGCGTATGGAAGAGGACGAGCTCACAGGGGCGGGAGACACCGCACGACACCGACCAACGCAAGCGTGCTCACTATTCTACACCACCCACTCTCGCGTACCTTTCCACCCTGCCAGTGGCTCAATCTAACACAATTTGACTACAATTTGAGGCTACAAGCAACTATAATGGGGTCAATCCCGAGTCTTTTGAGCCCCTCCTCCATACAGCAATGCACATACAGGCAACATGCAACTTCATTTCCCAGGATTCCCTGCCCAGCCCTGGCCTGTCAAGGATTCTCCTGCCCTGGCGTATCAATATGCCAAAACGGAAATGACCTCAAGGAAACTCACTCCAAAAACTAAAAATACGCCATGAAATTGGAATAAACTGCTATTAGATCGGCGAAATTTCTGCACACCATTGTTATTAATTTCATTCAGAAGTTCGCTTCATGTATCAATCAAAATCTTCAACAATGACGCAGATCTCAGAACTGATGTACGAAAAAACAAAACCGATTGAAAACGAATTTTGGATCGTGCTCCAGCTAGCATCCTCCCTCCAGTTGTTCCTCCCTCCATCCAGTGTGAAACTCGGTTCTATCGCCACCCTCTTACGTTTTCGGGCTTCGGCTACTTTTGACAAACCGAGATGATTTGAGCACAGTTTGACGTTACATGTGATATAGATGAAGACAAGGATAACTTAATCTCTGCTACATGCATGTTTTTTTTTTGCAATTCCATGATAATTTAATATCCGCCTTCGTCGGCGACCTCACTAAGATGCACCCAACAGTGTCCGACGACCTCCTAAGATGCACCCAAGTGTCCGGCGACTGCCCTGATACGTTCGAGTCACATCTCACCGACGACGACGGTAGCGCCACCTTTACCGCACATCAGCATAGTGCAGCGCCATCACCCGGCCACGCCTCACAACTTGACGATGCCCGCGTCACGCTCCCTGTCTTCGTCATCGCATGCGAACGCCAGCGGGCAGCTGCTGGGGTGTCGGGGGACTGTGCAGGTAGCCGCCTGCACCGGCACACTGGTGACTCGCGCACGGCTCCAAATGGCACTCACGCCTGATCATTCTCTTCGCCAACCACACTCTAAATCCTCCCTGCCTTTGACAGCAGTATCTGTGCACCTTGCACAAAGACCCCCCCGGAATACAACCACACGTTCCAAGTCACCCTTATCACTCTACTATCCAATCCTGAAAAACGCGCCTACCAATACAGCCGCCATGCATTCCGAAGTCAAACTCAACACTCCCCTACCACTACAGCCTTGTGACAGTCCTGCTCGGACCCCGCCCCCCCCCCATCCCATCTTTCCGGTCGCACTTTAACCCTCCACCTGCCTCAATCTCTGCTGCTGCGGCCTTGCTCGCGCTCCACCTTCTGTTTGTTGAACTTCTCCAGCTCCTTGAGGAACACCTGCTTGGGCTTCATGACGTTCATGCGGTCTCCGCGGCAGCGCGGGCAGTACCACTTGCCCTTGGGCTTGTGCACGATGTTGACGCAGCTGAAGTGGAACCACTCGACGGGACACAGGTCGTTGTCACAGCCGATCATCTCGCCGAAAAACACCTGCTCGCATAGGCAGTAGGTGGGCTCGTCCGGATCAATCGGCACGTCCACCGGCGAGTCCTCGCGCTCCTGTGGGTCACAAGGATCGCACCGGGTCACAGGTCATACAATCGGCACGTCCACCGGCGAGTCCTCGCGCTCCTGTGGGTCACAAGGATCGCACCGGGTCACAGGTCATACAATCGGCACGTCCACCGGCGAGTCCTCGCGCTCCTGTGGGTCACAAGGATCGCACCGGGTCACAGGTCATACAATCGGCACGTCCACCGGCGAGTCCTCGCGCTCCTGTGGGTCACAAGGATCGCACCGGGTCACAGGTCATACAATCGGCACGTCCACCGGCGAGTCCTCGCGCTCCTGTGGGTCACAAGGATCGCACCGGGTCACAGGTCATACAATCGGCACGTCCACCGGCGAGTCCTCGCGCTCCTGTGGGTCATAGGGGTCACAGGTCATACAATCGGCACGTCCACCGGCGAGTCCTCGCGCTCCTGTGGGTCATAGGGGTCACAGGTCATACAATCGGCACGTCCACCGGCGAGTCCTCGCCCTTTTTGGGTTTTTGGGGTTGTGTGGTTATAAGGTCGTCCACCCGCCAGGCCCCCCCCCCCCCTGGGGTGTTTTTTTTTGGGTCATTCTATTCCCAACTCCCCCCCCCCCCTCCCCCCCCCCCTGTTGTTGGTGGTGGGGGTGGGGTTTTTTATCAGCCCCCCCCCCCCGGGGTCCCCCCCCCCCTTTTTGTGTAAAAAAGAGAACAGTGGACAAAGAAACCCAGGTCACAGCCACATAACACCAACAGGCACCTCATAGCCAGAGACAACAGTCACGCCAGTTAGCCACACAACACCAGCATCCAGAGACAATAGTCATGCCACACAACACCACCAGCCAGAGACAATAGTCATGTCACACAACACCAACAGCCAGAGACAATAGCCACGCCACACAACACCACCAGCCAGAGACAATAGTCATGTCACACAACACCAGCAGCCAGAGACAATAGTCATGTCACACAACACCAACAGCCAGAGACAATAGTCATGTCACACAACACCAGCAGCCAGAGACAATAGTCATGTCACACAACACCACCAGCCAGAGACAATAGTCATGTCACACAACACCACCAGCCAGAGACAATAGTCATGTCACACAACACCACCAGCCAGAGACAATAGTCATGTCACACAACACCACCAGCCAGAGACAATAGTCATGTCACACAACACCACCAGCCAGAGACAATAGTCATGTCACACAACACCACCAGCCAGAGACAATAGTCATGTCACACAACACCACCAGCCAGAGACAATAGTCATGTCACACAACACCACCAGCCAGAGACAATAGTCATGTCACACAACACCAGCAGCCAGAGACAATAGTCATGTCACACAACACCACCAGCCAGAGACAATAGTCATGTCACACAACACCACCAGCCAGAGACAATAGTCATGTCACACAACACCACCAGCCAGAGACAATAGTCATGTCACACAACACCACCAGCCAGAGACAATAGTCATGTCACACAACACCACCAGCCAGAGACAATAGTCATGTCACACAACACCACCAGCCAGAGACAATAGTCATGTCACACAACACCACCAGCCAGAGACAATAGTCATGTCACACAACACCACCAGCCAGAGACAATAGTCATGTCACACAACACCACCAGCCAGAGACAATAGTCATGTCACACAACACCACCAGCCAGAGACAATAGTCATGTCACACAACACCAGCAGCCAGAGACAATAGTCATGTCACACAACACCAACAGCCAGAGACAATAGTCATGTCACACAACACCAGCAGCCAGAGACAATAGTCATGTCACACAACACCAGCAGCCAGAGACAATAGTCATGTCACACAACACCACCAGCCAGAGACAATAGTCATGTCACACAACACCACCAGCCAGAGACAATAGTCATGTCACACAACACCACCAGCCAGAGACAATAGTCATGTCACACAACACCACCAGCCAGAGACAATAGTCATGTCACACAACACCACCAGCCAGAGACAATAGTCATGTCACACAACACCACCAGCCAGAGACAATAGTCATGTCACACAACACCACCAGCCAGAGACAATAGTCATGTCACACAACACCACCAGCCAGAGACAATAGTCATGTCACACAACACCACCAGCCAGAGACAATAGTCATGTCACACAACACCACCAGCCAGAGACAATAGTCATGTCACACAACACCACCAGCCAGAGACAATAGTCATGTCACACAACACCACCAGCCAGAGACAATAGTCATGTCACACAACACCACCAGCCAGAGACAATAGTCATGTCACACAACACCAGCAGCCAGAGACAATAGTCATGTCACACAACACCACCAGCCAGAGACAATAGTCATGTCACACAACACCACCAGCCAGAGACAATAGTCATGTCACACAACACCACCAGCCAGAGACAATAGTCATGTCACACAACACCAGCAGCCAGAGACAATAGTCATGTCACACAACACCACCAGCCAGAGACAATAGTCATGTCACACAACACCACCAGCCAGAGACAATAGTCATGTCACACAACACCACCAGCCAGAGACAATAGTCATGTCACACAACACCACCAGCCAGAGACAATAGTCATGTCACACAACACCACCAGCCAGAGACAATAGTCATGTCACACAACACCACCAGCCAGAGACAATAGTCATGTCACACAACACCACCAGCCAGAGACAATAGTCATGTCACACAACACCACCAGCCAGAGACAATAGTCATGTCACACAACACCAGCAGCCAGAGACAATAGTCATGTCACACAACACCAGCAGCCAGAGACAATAGTCATGTCACACAACACCACCAGCCAGAGACAATAGTCATGTCACACAACACCACCAGCCAGAGACAATAGTCATGTCACACAACACCAGCAGCCAGAGACAATAGTCATGTCACACAACACCACCAGCCAGAGACAATAGTCATGTCACACAACACCACCAGCCAGAGACAATAGTCATGTCACACAACACCACCAGCCAGAGACAATAGTCATGTCACACAACACCACCAGCCAGAGACAATAGTCATGTCACACAACACCACCAGCCAGAGACAATAGTCATGTCACACAACACCACCAGCCAGAGACAATAGTCATGTCACACAACACCACCAGCCAGAGACAATAGTCATGTCACACAACACCACCAGCCAGAGACAATAGTCATGTCACACAACACCACCAGCCAGAGACAATAGTCATGTCACACAACACCAGCAGCCAGAGACAATAGTCATGTCACACAACACCACCAGCCAGAGACAATAGTCATGTCACACAACACCACCAGCCAGAGACAATAGTCATGTCACACAACACCAACAGCCAGAGACAATAGTCATGTCACACAACACCACCAGCCAGAGACAATAGTCATGTCACACAACACCACCAGCCAGAGACAATAGTCATGTCACACAACACCACCAGCCAGAGACAATAGTCATGTCACACAACACCACCAGCCAGAGACAATAGTCATGTCACACAACACCAGCAGCCAGAGACAATAGTCATGTCACACAACACCACCAGCCAGAGACAATAGTCATGTCACACAACACCACCAGCCAGAGACAATAGTCATGTCACACAACACCACCAGCCAGAGACAATAGTCATGTCACACAACACCACCAGCCAGAGACAATAGTCATGTCACACAACACCACCAGCCAGAGACAATAGTCATGTCACACAACACCACCAGCCAGAGACAATAGTCATGTCACACAACACCACCAGCCAGAGACAATAGTCATGTCACACAACACCACCAGCCAGAGACAATAGTCATGTCACACAACACCAACAGCCAGAGACAATAGTCATGTCACACAACACCACCAGCCAGAGACAATAGTCATGTCACACAACACCAACAGCCAGAGACAATAGTCATGTCACACAACACCACCAGCCAGAGACAATAGTCATGTCACACAACACCACCAGCCAGAGACAATAGTCATGTCACACAACACCACCAGCCAGAGACAATAGTCATGTCACACAACACCACCAGCCAGAGACAATAGTCATGTCACACAACACCACCAGCCAGAGACAATAGTCATGTCACACAACACCACCAGCCAGAGACAATAGTCATGTCACACAACACCACCAGCCAGAGACAATAGTCATGTCACACAACACCACCAGCCAGAGACAATAGTCATGTCACACAACACCAGCAGCCAGAGACAATAGTCATGTCACACAACACCACCAGCCAGAGACAATAGTCATGTCACACAACACCACCAGCCAGAGACAATAGTCATGTCACACAACACCACAAAAACAGCCAGAGACAATAGTCATGTCACACAACACCACCAGCCAGAGACAATAGTCATGTCACACAACACCAACAGCCAGAGACAATAGTCATGTCACACAACACCACCAGCCAGAGACAATAGTCATGTCACACAACACCACCAGCCAGAGACAATAGTCATGTCACACAACACCACACCAGCCAGAGACAATAGTCATGTCACACAACACCACCAGCCAGAGACAATAGTCATGTCACACAACACCACCAGCCAGAGACAATAGTCATGTCACACAACACCACCAGCCAGAGACAATAGTCATGTCACACAACACCACCAGCCAGAGACAATAGTCATGTCACACAACACCACCAGCCAGAGACAATAGTCATGTCACACAACACCACCAGCCAGAGACAATAGTCATGTCACACAACACCACCAGCCAGAGACAATAGTCATGTCACACAACACCACCAGCCAGAGACAATAGTCATGTCACACAACACCACCAGCCAGAGACAATAGTCATGTCACACAACACCACCAGCCAGAGACAATAGTCATGTCACACAACACCACCAGCCAGAGACAATAGTCATGTCACACAACACCACCAGCCAGAGACAATAGTCATGTCACACAACACCAGCAGCCAGAGACAATAGTCATGTCACACAACACCAGCAGCCAGAGACAATAGTCATGTCACACAACACCACCAGCCAGAGACAATAGTCATGTCACACAACACCACCAGCCAGAGACAATAGTCATGTCACACAACACCACCAGCCAGAGACAATAGTCATGTCACACAACACCACCAGCCAGAGACAATAGTCATGTCACACAACACCACCAGCCAGAGACAATAGTCATGTCACACAACACCACCAGCCAGAGACAATAGTCATGTCACACAACACCACCAGCCAGAGACAATAGTCATGTCACACAACACCACCAGCCAGAGACAATAGTCATGTCACACAACACCACCAGCCAGAGACAATAGTCATGTCACACAACACCACCAGCCAGAGACAATAGTCATGTCACACAACACCACCAGCCAGAGACAATAGTCATGTCACACAACACCACCAGCCAGAGACAATAGTCATGTCACACAACACCACCAGCCAGAGACAATAGTCATGTCACACAACACCACCAGCCAGAGACAATAGTCATGTCACACAACACCACCAGCCAGAGACAATAGTCATGTCACACAACACCACCAGCCAGAGACAATAGTCATGTCACACAACACCACCAGCCAGAGACAATAGTCATGTCACACAACACCACCAGCCAGAGACAATAGTCATGTCACACAACACCAACAGCCAGAGACAATAGTCATGTCACACAACACCAACAGCCAGAGACAATAGTCATGTCACACAACACCACCAGCCAGAGACAATAGTCATGTCACACAACACCACCAGCCAGAGACAATAGCCACGTCACACAACACCACCAGCCAGAGACAATAGTCATGTCACACAACACCACCAGCCAGAGACAATAGTCATGTCACACAACACCAGCCAGCCAGAGACAATAGTCATGTCACACAACACCACCAGCCAGAGACAATAGTCATGTCACACAACACCACCAGCCAGAGACAATAGTCATGTCACACAACACCACCAGCCAGAGACAATAGTCATGTCACACAACACCACCAGCCAGAGACAATAGTCATGTCACACAACACCACCAGCCAGAGACAATAGTCATGTCACACAACACCACCAGCCAGAGACAATAGTCATGTCACACAACACCAGCAGCCAGAGACAATAGTCATGTCACACAACACCACCAGCCAGAGACAATAGTCATGTCACACAACACCACCAGCCAGAGACAATAGTCATGTCACACAACACCACCAGCCAGAGACAATAGTCATGTCACACAACACCACCAGCCAGAGACAATAGTCATGTCACACAACACCACCAGCCAGAGACAATAGTCATGTCACACAACACCACCAGCCAGAGACAATAGTCATGTCACACAACACCACCAGCCAGAGACAATAGTCATGTCACACAACACCAACAGCCAGAGACAATAGTCATGTCACACAACACCACCAGCCAGAGACAATAGTCATGTCACACAACACCACCAGCCAGAGACAATAGTCATGTCACACAACACCAACAGCCAGAGACAATAGTCATGTCACACAACACCACCAGCCAGAGACAATAGTCATGTCACACAACACCACCAGCCAGAGACAATAGTCATGTCACACAACACCACCAGCCAGAGACAATAGTCATGTCACACAACACCACCAGCCAGAGACAATAGTCATGTCACACAACACCACCAGCCAGAGACAATAGTCATGTCACACAACACCACCAGCCAGAGACAATAGTCATGTCACACAACACCACCAGCCAGAGACAATAGTCATGTCACACAACACCACCAGCCAGAGACAATAGTCATGTCACACAACACCACCAGCCAGAGACAATAGTCATGTCACACAACACCACCAGCCAGAGACAATAGTCATGTCACACAACACCACCAGCCAGAGACAATAGTCATGTCACACAACACCACCAGCCAGAGACAATAGTCATGTCACACAACACCACCAGCCAGAGACAATAGTCATGTCACACAACACCACCAGCCAGAGACAATAGTCATGTCACACAACACCACCAGCCAGAGACAATAGTCATGTCACACAACACCACCAGCCAGAGACAATAGTCATGTCACACAACACCACCAGCCAGAGACAATAGTCATGTCACACAACACCACCAGCCAGAGACAATAGTCATGTCACACAACACCAACAGCCAGAGACAATAGTCATGTCACACAACACCACCAGCCAGAGACAATAGTCATGTCACACAACACCAACAGCCAGAGACAATAGTCATGTCACACAACACCACCAGCCAGAGACAATAGTCATGTCACACAACACCACCAGCCAGAGACAATAGTCATGTCACACAACACCAACAGCCAGAGACAATAGTCATGTCACACAACACCACCAGCCAGAGACAATAGTCATGTCACACAACACCACCAGCCAGAGACAATAGTCATGTCACACAACACCACCAGCCAGAGACAATAGTCATGTCACACAACACCACCAGCCAGAGACAATAGTCATGTCACACAACACCACCAGCCAGAGACAATAGTCATGTCACACAACACCACCAGCCAGAGACAATAGTCATGTCACACAACACCACCAGCCAGAGACAATAGTCATGTCACACAACACCACCAGCCAGAGACAATAGTCATGTCACACAACACCACCAGCCAGAGACAATAGTCATGTCACACAACACCACCAGCCAGAGACAATAGTCATGTCACACAACACCACCAGCCAGAGACAATAGTCATGTCACACAACACCACCAGCCAGAGACAATAGTCATGTCACACAACACCACCAGCCAGAGACAATAGTCATGTCACACAACACCACCAGCCAGAGACAATAGTCATGTCACACAACACCACCAGCCAGAGACAATAGTCATGTCACACAACACCACCAGCCAGAGACAATAGTCATGTCACACAACACCACCAGCCAGAGACAATAGTCATGTCACACAACACCACCAGCCAGAGACAATAGTCATGTCACACAACACCACCAGCCAGAGACAATAGTCATGTCACACAACACCAACAGCCAGAGACAATAGTCATGTCACACAACACCACCAGCCAGAGACAATAGTCATGTCACACAACACCACCAGCCAGAGACAATAGTCATGTCACACAACACCACCAGCCAGAGACAATAGTCATGTCACACAACACCACCAGCCAGAGACAATAGTCATGTCACACAACACCACCAGCCAGAGACAATAGTCATGTCACACAACACCACCAGCCAGAGACAATAGTCATGTCACACAACACCAACAGCCAGAGACAATAGTCATGTCACACAACACCACCAGCCAGAGACAATAGTCATGTCACACAACACCACCAGCCAGAGACAATAGTCATGTCACACAACACCACCAGCCAGAGACAATAGTCATGTCACACAACACCACCAGCCAGAGACAATAGTCATGTCACACAACACCAACAGCCAGAGACAATAGTCATGTCACACAACACCACCAGCCAGAGACAATAGTCATGTCACACAACACCACCAGCCAGAGACAATAGTCATGTCACACAACACCACCAGCCAGAGACAATAGTCATGTCACACAACACCACCAGCCAGAGACAATAGTCATGTCACACAACACCACCAGCCAGAGACAATAGTCATGTCACACAACACCACCAGCCAGAGACAATAGTCATGTCACACAACACCACCAGCCAGAGACAATAGTCATGTCACACAACACCACCAGCCAGAGACAATAGTCATGTCACACAACACCACCAGCCAGAGACAATAGTCATGTCACACAACACCACCAGCCAGAGACAATAGTCATGTCACACAACACCACCAGCCAGAGACAATAGTCATGTCACACAACACCACCAGCCAGAGACAATAGTCATGTCACACAACACCACCAGCCAGAGACAATAGTCATGTCACACAACACCACCAGCCAGAGACAATAGTCATGTCACACAACACCACCAGCCAGAGACAATAGTCATGTCACACAACACCAACAGCCAGAGACAATAGTCATGTCACACAACACCACCAGCCAGAGACAATAGTCATGTCACACAACACCACCAGCCAGAGACAATAGTCATGTCACACAACACCACCAGCCAGAGACAATAGTCATGTCACACAACACCACCAGCCAGAGACAATAGTCATGTCACACAACACCACCAGCCAGAGACAATAGTCATGTCACACAACACCACCAGCCAGAGACAATAGTCATGTCACACAACACCACCAGCCAGAGACAATAGTCATGTCACACAACACCACCAGCCAGAGACAATAGTCATGTCACACAACACCACCAGCCAGAGACAATAGTCATGTCACACAACACCACCAGCCAGAGACAATAGTCATGTCACACAACACCACCAGCCAGAGACAATAGTCATGTCACACAACACCACCAGCCAGAGACAATAGTCATGTCACACAACACCACCAGCCAGAGACAATAGTCATGTCACACAACACCACCAGCCAGAGACAATAGTCATGTCACACAACACCACCAGCCAGAGACAATAGTCATGTCACACAACACCACCAGCCAGAGACAATAGTCATGTCACACAACACCACCAGCCAGAGACAATAGTCATGTCACACAACACCACCAGCCAGAGACAATAGTCATGTCACACAACACCACCAGCCAGAGACAATAGTCATGTCACACAACACCACCAGCCAGAGACAATAGTCATGTCACACAACACCACCAGCCAGAGACAATAGTCATGTCACACAACACCAACAGCCAGAGACAATAGTCATGTCACACAACACCACCAGCCAGAGACAATAGTCATGTCACACAACACCACCAGCCAGAGACAATAGTCATGTCACACAACACCACCAGCCAGAGACAATAGTCATGTCACACAACACCACCAGCCAGAGACAATAGTCATGTCACACAACACCACCAGCCAGAGACAATAGTCATGTCACACAACACCACCAGCCAGAGACAATAGTCATGTCACACAACACCACCAGCCAGAGACAATAGTCATGTCACACAACACCACCAGCCAGAGACAATAGTCATGTCACACAACACCACCAGCCAGAGACAATAGTCATGTCACACAACACCACCAGCCAGAGACAATAGTCATGTCACACAACACCACCAGCCCGAGACAATAGTCATGTCACACAACACCACCAGCCAGAGACAATAGTCATGTCACACAACACCAGCAGCCAGAGACAATAGTCATGTCACACAACACCACCAGCCAGAGACAATAGTCATGTCACACAACACCACCAGCCAGAGACAATAGTCATGTCACACAACACCACCAGCCAGAGACAATAGTCATGTCACACAACACCACCAGCCAGAGACAATAGTCATGTCACACAACACCACCAGCCAGAGACAATAGTCATGTCACACAACACCACCAGCCAGAGACAATAGTCATGTCACACAACACCACCAGCCAGAGACAATAGTCATGTCACACAACACCACCAGCCAGAGACAATAGTCATGTCACACAACACCACCAGCCAGAGACAATAGTCATGTCACACAACACCACCAGCCAGAGACAATAGTCATGTCACACAACACCACCAGCCAGAGACAATAGTCATGTCACACAACACCACCAGCCAGAGACAATAGTCATGTCACACAACACCACCAGCCAGAGACAATAGTCATGTCACACAACACCACCAGCCAGAGACAATAGTCATGTCACACAACACCACCAGCCAGAGACAATAGTCATGTCACACAACACCACCAGCCAGAGACAATAGTCATGTCACACAACACCACCAGCCAGAGACAATAGTCATGTCACACAACACCACCAGCCAGAGACAACAGCCACGTCACACAACACCACCAGCCAGAGACAATAGTCATGTCACACAACACCACCAGCCAGAGACAATAGTCATGTCACACAACACCACCAGCCAGAGACAATAGTCATGTCACACAACACCACCAGCCAGAGACAATAGTCATGTCACACAACACCACCAGCCAGAGACAATAGTCATGTCACACAACACCACCAGCCAGAGACAATAGTCATGTCACACAACACCACCAGCCAGAGACAATAGTCATGTCACACAACACCACCAGCCAGAGACAATAGTCATGTCACACAACACCACCAGCCAGAGACAATAGTCATGTCACACAACACCACCAGCCAGAGACAATAGTCATGTCACACAACACCACCAGCCAGAGACAATAGTCATGTCACACAACACCACCAGCCAGAGACAATAGTCATGTCACACAACACCACCAGCCAGAGACAATAGTCATGTCACACAACACCACCAGCCAGAGACAATAGTCATGTCACACAACACCACCAGCCAGAGACAATAGTCATGTCACACAACACCACCAGCCAGAGACAATAGTCATGTCACACAACACCAGCAGCCAGAGACAATAGTCATGTCACACAACACCACCAGCCAGAGACAATAGTCATGTCACACAACACCACCAGCCAGAGACAATAGTCATGTCACACAACACCACCAGCCAGAGACAATAGTCATGTCACACAACACCACCAGCCAGAGACAATAGTCATGTCACACAACACCACCAGCCAGAGACAATAGTCATGTCACACAACACCACCAGCCAGAGACAATAGTCATGTCACACAACACCACCAGCCAGAGACAATAGTCATGTCACACAACACCACCAGCCAGAGACAATAGTCATGTCACACAACACCACCAGCCAGAGACAATAGTCATGTCACACAACACCACCAGCCAGAGACAATAGTCATGTCACACAACACCACCAGCCAGAGACAATAGTCATGTCACACAACACCACCAGCCAGAGACAATAGTCATGTCACACAACACCACCAGCCAGAGACAATAGTCATGTCACACAACACCACCAGCCAGAGACAATAGTCATGTCACACAACACCACCAGCCAGAGACAATAGTCATGTCACACAACACCACCAGCCAGAGACAATAGTCATGTCACACAACACCACCAGCCAGAGACAATAGTCATGTCACACAACACCACCAGCCAGAGACAATAGTCATGTCACACAACACCACCAGCCAGAGACAATAGTCATGTCACACAACACCACCAGCCAGAGACAATAGTCATGTCACACAACACCACCAGCCAGAGACAATAGTCATGTCACACAACACCACCAGCCAGAGACAATAGTCATGTCACACAACACCACCAGCCAGAGACAATAGTCATGTCACACAACACCACCAGCCAGAGACAATAGTCATGTCACACAACACCACCAGCCAGAGACAATAGTCATGTCACACAACACCACCAGCCAGAGACAATAGTCATGTCACACAACACCACCAGCCAGAGACAATAGTCATGTCACACAACACCACCAGCCAGAGACAATAGTCATGTCACACAACACCAACAGCCAGAGACAATAGTCATGTCACACAACACCACCAGCCAGAGACAACACACAAAAAGCCAGAGACAATAGTCATGTCACACAACACCACCAGCCAGAGACAATAGTCATGTCACACAACACCAACAGCCAGAGACAATAGTCATGTCACACAACACCACCAGCCAGAGACAATAGTCATGTCACACAACACCACCAGCCAGAGACAATAGTCATGTCACACAACACCACCAGCCAGAGACAATAGTCATGTCACACAACACCACCAGCCAGAGACAATAGTCATGTCACACAACACCACCAGCCAGAGACAATAGTCATGTCACACAACACCACCAGCCAGAGACAATAGTCATGTCACACAACACCACCAGCCAGAGACAATAGTCATGTCACACAACACCACCAGCCAGAGACAATAGTCATGTCACACAACACCACCAGCCAGAGACAATAGTCATGTCACACAACACCACCAGCCAGAGACAATAGTCATGTCACACAACACCACCAGCCAGAGACAATAGTCATGTCACACAACACCACCAGCCAGAGACAATAGTCATGTCACACAACACCACCAGCCAGAGACAATAGTCATGTCACACAACACCACCAGCCAGAGACAATAGTCATGTCACACAACACCACCAGCCAGAGACAATAGTCATGTCACACAACACCACCAGCCAGAGACAATAGTCATGTCACACAACACCACCAGCCAGAGACAATAGTCATGTCACACAACACCACCAGCCAGAGACAATAGTCATGTCACACAACACCACCAGCCAGAGACAATAGTCATGTCACACAACACCACCAGCCAGAGACAATAGTCATGTCACACAACACCACCAGCCAGAGACAATAGTCATGTCACACAACACCACCAGCCAGAGACAATAGTCATGTCACACAACACCACCAGCCAGAGACAATAGTCATGTCACACAACACCACCAGCCAGAGACAATAGTCATGTCACACAACACCACCAGCCAGAGACAATAGTCATGTCACACAACACCACCAGCCAGAGACAATAGTCATGTCACACAACACCACCAGCCAGAGACAATAGTCATGTCACACAACACCACCAGCCAGAGACAATAGTCATGTCACACAACACCACCAGCCAGAGACAATAGTCATGTCACACAACACCACCAGCCAGAGACAATAGTCATGTCACACAACACCACCAGCCAGAGACAATAGTCATGTCACACAACACCACCAGCCAGAGACAATAGTCATGTCACACAACACCACCAGCCAGAGACAATAGTCATGTCACACAACACCACCAGCCAGAGACAATAGTCATGCCACACAACACCACCAGCCAGAGACAATAGTCATGTCACACAACACCACCAGCCAGAGACAATAGTCATGTCACACAACACCACCAGCCAGAGACAATAGTCATGTCACACAACACCACCAGCCAGAGACAATAGTCATGTCACACAACACCACCAGCCAGAGACAATAGTCATGTCACACAACACCACCAGCCAGAGACAATAGTCATGTCACACAACACCACCAGCCAGAGACAATAGTCATGTCACACAACACCACCAGCCAGAGACAATAGTCATGTCACACAACACCACCAGCCAGAGACAATAGTCATGTCACACAACACCACCAGCCAGAGACAATAGTCATGTCACACAACACCACCAGCCAGAGACAATAGTCATGTCACACAACACCACCAGCCAGAGACAATAGTCATGTCACACAACACCACCAGCCAGAGACAATAGTCATGTCACACAACACCACCAGCCAGAGACAATAGTCATGTCACACAACACCACCAGCCAGAGACAATAGTCATGTCACACAACACCACCAGCCAGAGACAATAGTCATGTCACACAACACCACCAGCCAGAGACAATAGTCATGTCACACAACACCACCAGCCAGAGACAATAGTCATGTCACACAACACCACCAGCCAGAGACAATAGTCATGTCACACAACACCACCAGCCAGAGACAATAGTCATGTCACACAACACCACCAGCCAGAGACAATAGTCATGTCACACAACACCACCAGCCAGAGACAATAGTCATGTCACACAACACCACCAGCCAGAGACAATAGTCATGTCACACAACACCACCAGCCAGAGACAATAGTCATGTCACACAACACCACCAGCCAGAGACAATAGTCATGTCACACAACACCACCAGCCAGAGACAATAGTCATGTCACACAACACCACCAGCCAGAGACAATAGTCATGTCACACAACACCACCAGCCAGAGACAATAGTCATGTCACACAACACCACCAGCCAGAGACAATAGTCATGTCACACAACACCACCAGCCAGAGACAATAGTCATGTCACACAACACCACCAGCCAGAGACAATAGTCATGTCACACAACACCACCAGCCAGAGACAATAGTCATGTCACACAACACCACCAGCCAGAGACAATAGTCATGTCACACAACACCACCAGCCAGAGACAATAGTCATGTCACACAACACCACCAGCCAGAGACAATAGTCATGTCACACAACACCACCAGCCAGAGACAATAGTCATGTCACACAACACCACCAGCCAGAGACAATAGTCATGTCACACAACACCACCAGCCAGAGACAATAGTCATGTCACACAACACCACCAGCCAGAGACAATAGTCATGTCACACAACACCACCAGCCAGAGACAATAGTCATGTCACACAACACCACCAGCCAGAGACAATAGTCATGTCACACAACACCACCAGCCAGAGACAATAGTCATGTCACACAACACCACCAGCCAGAGACAATAGTCATGTCACACAACACCACCAGCCAGAGACAATAGTCATGTCACACAACACCACCAGCCAGAGACAATAGTCATGTCACACAACACCACCAGCCAGAGACAATAGTCATGTCACACAACACCACCAGCCAGAGACAATAGTCATGTCACACAACACCACCAGCCAGAGACAATAGTCATGTCACACAACACCACCAGCCAGAGACAATAGTCATGTCACACAACACCACCAGCCAGAGACAATAGTCATGTCACACAACACCACCAGCCAGAGACAATAGTCATGTCACACAACACCACCAGCCAGAGACAATAGTCATGTCACACAACACCACCAGCCAGAGACAATAGTCATGTCACACAACACCACCAGCCAGAGACAATAGTCATGTCACACAACACCACCAGCCAGAGACAATAGTCATGTCACACAACACCACCAGCCAGAGACAATAGTCATGTCACACAACACCACCAGCCAGAGACAATAGTCATGTCACACAACACCAACAGCCAGAGACAATAGTCATGTCACACAACACCACCAGCCAGAGACAATAGTCATGTCACACAACACCACCAGCCAGAGACAATAGTCATGTCACACAACACCACCAGCCAGAGACAATAGTCATGTCACACAACACCACCAGCCAGAGACAATAGTCATGTCACACAACACCACCAGCCAGAGACAATAGTCATGTCACACAACACCACCAGCCAGAGACAATAGTCATGTCACACAACACCACCAGCCAGAGACAATAGTCATGTCACACAACACCACCAGCCAGAGACAATAGTCATGTCACACAACACCACCAGCCAGAGACAATAGTCATGTCACACAACACCACCAGCCAGAGACAATAGTCATGTCACACAACACCAGCAGCCAGAGACAATAGTCATGTCACACAACACCACCAGCCAGAGACAATAGTCATGTCACACAACACCACCAGCCAGAGACAATAGTCATGTCACACAACACCAGCAGCCAGAGACAATAGTCATGTCACACAACACCACCAGCCAGAGACAATAGTCATGTCACACAACACCACCAGCCAGAGACAATAGTCATGTCACACAACACCACCAGCCAGAGACAATAGTCATGTCACACAACACCACCAGCCAGAGACAATAGTCATGTCACACAACACCACCAGCCAGAGACAATAGTCATGTCACACAACACCACCAGCCAGAGACAATAGTCATGTCACACAACACCACCAGCCAGAGACAATAGTCATGTCACACAACACCACCAGCCAGAGACAATAGTCATGTCACACAACACCACCAGCCAGAGACAATAGTCATGTCACACAACACCACCAGCCAGAGACAATAGTCATGTCACACAACACCACCAGCCAGAGACAATAGTCATGTCACACAACACCACCAGCCAGAGACAATAGTCATGTCACACAACACCACCAGCCAGAGACAATAGTCATGTCACACAACACCACCAGCCAGAGACAATAGTCATGTCACACAACACCAGCAGCCAGAGACAATAGTCATGTCACACAACACCACCAGCCAGAGACAATAGTCATGTCACACAACACCACCAGCCAGAGACAATAGTCATGTCACACAACACCACCAGCCAGAGACAATAGTCATGTCACACAACACCAGCAGCCAGAGACAATAGTCATGTCACACAACACCACCAGCCAGAGACAATAGTCATGTCACACAACACCACCAGCCAGAGACAATAGTCATGTCACACAACACCACCAGCCAGAGACAATAGTCATGTCACACAACACCAGCAGCCAGAGACAATAGTCATGTCACACAACACCACCAGCCAGAGACAATAGTCATGTCACACAACACCACCAGCCAGAGACAATAGTCATGTCACACAACACCAGCAGCCAGAGACAATAGTCATGTCACACAACACCACCAGCCAGAGACAATAGTCATGTCACACAACACCACCAGCCAGAGACAATAGTCATGTCACACAACACCACCAGCCAGAGACAATAGTCATGTCACACAACACCACCAGCCAGAGACAATAGTCATGTCACACAACACCACCAGCCAGAGACAATAGTCATGTCACACAACACCACCAGCCAGAGACAATAGTCATGTCACACAACACCACCAGCCAGAGACAATAGTCATGTCACACAACACCACCAGCCAGAGACAATAGTCATGTCACACAACACCACCAGCCAGAGACAATAGTCATGTCACACAACACCACCAGCCAGAGACAATAGTCATGTCACACAACACCACCAGCCAGAGACAATAGTCATGTCACACAACACCACCAGCCAGAGACAATAGTCATGTCACACAACACCACCAGCCAGAGACAATAGTCATGTCACACAACACCACCAGCCAGAGACAATAGTCATGTCACACAACACCACCAGCCAGAGACAATAGTCATGTCACACAACACCAGCAGCCAGAGACAATAGTCATGTCACACAACACCACCAGCCAGAGACAATAGTCATGTCACACAACACCACCAGCCAGAGACAATAGTCATGTCACACAACACCACCAGCCAGAGACAATAGTCATGTCACACAACACCACCAGCCAGAGACAATAGTCATGTCACACAACACCACCAGCAAAAAACGCCAGAGACAATAGTCATGTCACACAACACCACCAGCCAGAGACAATAGTCATGTCACACAACACCACCAGCCAGAGACAATAGTCATGTCACACAACACCACCAGCCAGAGACAATAGTCATGTCACACAACACCACCAGCCAGAGACAATAGTCATGTCACACAACACCACCAGCCAGAGACAATAGTCATGTCACACAACACCACCAGCCAGAGACAATAGTCATGTCACACAACACCAGCAGCCAGAGACAATAGTCATGTCACACAACACCAGCAGCCAGAGACAATAGTCATGTCACACAACACCACCAGCCAGAGACAATAGTCATGTCACACAACACCACCAGCCAGAGACAATAGTCATGTCACACAACACCACCAGCCAGAGACAATAGTCATGTCACACAACACCAGCAGCCAGAGACAATAGTCATGTCACACAACACCACCAGCCAGAGACAATAGTCATGTCACACAACACCACCAGCCAGAGACAATAGTCATGTCACACAACACCACCAGCCAGAGACAATAGTCATGTCACACAACACACACAACACCACCAGCCAGAGACAATAGTCATGTCACACAACACCACCAGCCAGAGACAATAGTCATGTCACACAACACCACCAGCCAGAGACAATAGTCATGTCACACAACACCACCAGCCAGAGACAATAGTCATGTCACACAACACCACCAGCCAGAGACAATAGTCATGTCACACAACACCACCAGCCAGAGACAATAGTCATGTCACACAACACCACCAGCCAGAGACAATAGTCATGTCACACAACACCAACCAGCCAGAGACAATAGTCATGTCACACAACACCACCAGCCAGAGACAATAGTCATGTCACACAACACCACCAGCCAGAGACAATAGTCATGTCACACAACACCACCAGCCAGAGACAATAGTCATGTCACACAACACCACCAGCCAGAGACAATAGTCATGTCACACAACACCACCAGCCAGAGACAATAGTCATGTCACACAACACCACCAGCCAGAGACAATAGTCATGTCACACAACACCAGCAGCCAGAGACAATAGTCATGTCACACAACACCACCAGCCAGAGACAATAGTCATGTCACACAACACCACCAGCCAGAGACAATAGTCATGTCACACAACACCACCAGCCAGAGACAATAGTCATGTCACACAACACCACCAGCCAGAGACAATAGTCATGTCACACAACACCACCAGCCAGAGACAATAGTCATGTCACACAACACCAACAGCCAGAGACAATAGTCATGTCACACAACACCACCAGCCAGAGACAATAGTCATGTCACACAACACCACCAGCCAGAGACAATAGTCATGTCACACAACACCACCAGCCAGAGACAATAGTCATGTCACACAACACCACCAGCCAGAGACAATAGTCATGTCACACAACACCAGCAGCCAGAGACAATAGTCATGTCACACAACACCACCAGCCAGAGACAATAGTCATGTCACACAACACCAACAGCCAGAGACAATAGTCATGTCACACAACACCACCAGCCAGAGACAATAGTCATGTCACACAACACCACCAGCCAGAGACAATAGTCATGTCACACAACACCACCAGCCAGAGACAATAGTCATGTCACACAACACCACCAGCCAGAGACAATAGCCACGTCACACAACACCAACAGCCAGAGACAATAGTCATGTCACACAACACCACCAGCCAGAGACAATAGTCATGTCACACAACACCACCAGCCAGAGACAATAGTCATGTCACACAACACCAACAGCCAGAGACAATAGTCATGTCACACAACACCACCAGCCAGAGACAATAGTCATGTCACACAACACCACCAGCCAGAGACAATAGTCATGTCACACAACACCAACAGCCAGAGACAATAGTCATGTCACACAACACCAGCAGCCAGAGACAATAGTCATGTCACACAACACCACCAGCCAGAGACAATAGTCATGTCACACAACACCAGCAGCCAGAGACAATAGTCATGTCACACAACACCACCAGCCAGAGACAATAGTCATGTCACACAACACCACCAGCCAGAGACAATAGTCATGTCACACAACACCACCAGCCAGAGACAATAGTCATGTCACACAACACCACCAGCCAGAGACAATAGTCATGTCACACAACACCACCAGCCAGAGACAATAGTCATGTCACACAACACCACCAGCCAGAGACAATAGTCATGTCACACAACACCACCAGCCAGAGACAATAGTCATGTCACACAACACCACCAGCCAGAGACAATAGTCATGTCACACAACACCAACAGCCAGAGACAATAGTCATGTCACACAACACCACCAGCCAGAGACAATAGTCATGTCACACAACACCACCAGCCAGAGACAATAGTCATGTCACACAACACCACCAGCCAGAGACAATAGTCATGTCACACAACACCACCAGCCAGAGACAATAGTCATGTCACACAACACCACCAGCCAGAGACAATAGTCATGTCACACAACACCACCAGCCAGAGACAATAGTCATGTCACACAACACCAACAGCCAGAGACAATAGTCATGTCACACAACACCACCAGCCAGAGACAATAGTCATGTCACACAACACCACCAGCCAGAGACAATAGTCATGTCACACAACACCACCAGCCAGAGACAATAGTCATGTCACACAACACCACCAGCCAGAGACAATAGTCATGTCACACAACACCACCAGCCAGAGACAATAGTCATGTCACACAACACCACCAGCCAGAGACAATAGTCATGTCACACAACACCACCAGCCAGAGACAATAGTCATGTCACACAACACCACCAGCCAGAGACAATAGTCATGTCACACAACACCACCAGCCAGAGACAATAGTCATGTCACACAACACCAACAGCCAGAGACAATAGTCATGTCACACAACACCACCAGCCAGAGACAATAGTCATGTCACACAACACCACCAGCCAGAGACAATAGTCATGTCACACAACACCACCAGCCAGAGACAATAGTCATGTCACACAACACCACCAGCCAGAGACAATAGTCATGTCACACAACACCACCAGCCAGAGACAATAGTCATGTCACACAACACCAACAGCCAGAGACAATAGTCATGTCACACAACACCAACAGCCAGAGACAATAGTCATGTCACACAACACCAACAGCCAGAGACAATAGTCATGTCACACAACACCACAGCCAGAGACAATAGTCATGTCACACAACACCACCAGCCAGAGACAATAGTCATGTCACACAACACCACCAGCCAGAGACAATAGTCATGTCACACAACACCACCAGCCAGAGACAATAGTCATGTCACACAACACCACCAGCCAGAGACAATAGTCATGTCACACAACACCACCAGCCAGAGACAATAGTCATGTCACACAACACCACCAGCCAGAGACAATAGTCATGTCACACAACACCAGCAGCCAGAGACAATAGTCATGTCACACAACACCACCAGCCAGAGACAACAGCCACGTCACACAACACCACCAGCCAGAGACAATAGTCATGTCACACAACACCACCAGCCAGAGACAATAGTCATGTCACACAACACCACCAGCCAGAGACAATAGTCATGTCACACAACACCACCAGCCAGAGACAATAGTCATGTCACACAACACCACCAGCCAGAGACAATAGTCATGTCACACAACACCACCAGCCAGAGACAATAGTCATGTCACACAACACCACCAGCCAGAGACAATAGTCATGTCACACAACACCAGCAGCCAGAGACAATAGTCATGTCACACAACACCACCAGCCAGAGACAACAGTCATGCCACACAACACCAGCAGCCAGAGACAACAGCCACGTCACACAACATGATGTGCTGTGGGCTAAACACCAGTAACGATCATCAACTTCTCCCTTGACATATGATTTTTTTTAAAATCATCCATTACTTTTTATGGACATAAAAATAACCACCTTGCATATACATGGTTGAAAATCGTAGTTAGAATTTAGAGTGCCTATGTCACGAGAAATATCTACAGGAGATTTAATACATGGCGGTCGGTTTTCCAAAGATGTCGAAAAATGTTTGTTTGCCTGTGTGCGTGTATGTGCCGCTTCAGAGACGGCTGGGCCGATTACGCTCAAATTTTGGCACGCGATGCGTCGGTTCGGCGAACCGATCACTGCGTTGGCTTCGGGTCGCGCGAGTCACATGGGCACGTGCCAAGCGCCGTCAGCTGGGGTCATATCGACATCAGTTAGCCAGGCCCACAGCATACAACGACAAGTCGCACCAATATGAAACTTTGTGGAAGCGCACGCCCGATGGGGAACTGTGTGTTTTTTTTTGTGGCCGGCGGCCGGGTGCGCCGTACCGTGCGACCGTCAGGCGCGTGTACCCGTTTTGAGTTGGGCACCTCCGACCTGAGAGCGACGCGTACCACAGCCATCAAATTTGGTGGACGAATAGCCCGTCATCTAGGCTATCCAGCAATGTACAATTTGTAGGGGTGGGCGGAGCGTAATGCGTGCCATGCGCTCAAGATCCACGCGACACCCCCACTTCTGTTTAACAAGGGGCTGGGGCTCTTTTCGACGACAAACGTGACCGCCACCTAGTGGCGCCCAGCTCGGCTGACGGCTGACATCGCAGGACACGTGGGATGTGTGACGTCACATGACCAGGGCAGTGCAGGTCGGATCAGATCAGGTCAGGTCAGGTCACGTCCAGTCCGGTCAGGTCACGTCCGGTCAGGTTAGGTCACGTCCGGTCAGGTAAGGTTAGGTCACGTCCGGTCAGGTAAGGTCACGTCCGGTCAGGTTAGGTCACGTCCGGTCAGGTAAGGTTAGGTCACGTCCGGTCAGGTAAGGTTAGGTCACGTCCGGTCAGGTAAGGTCACGTCCGGTCAGGTTAGGTCACGTCCGGTCAGGTAAGGTTAGGTCACGTCCGGTCAGGTAAGGTCACGTCCGGTCAGGTTAGGTCACGTCCGGTCAGGTAAGGTCACGTCCGGTCAGGTTAGGTCACGTCCGGTCAGGTTAGGTCACGTCCGGTCAGGTAAGGTCACGTCCGGTCACGTCCGGTCAGGTTAGGTCACGTCCGGTCAGGTAAGGTTAGGTCACGTCCGGTCAGGTAAGGTTAGGTCACGTCCGGTCAGGTAAGGTTAGGTCACGTCCGGTCAGGTAAGGTCACGTCCGGTCAGGTTAGGTCACGTCCGGTCAGGTCAGGTTAGGTCACGTCCGGTCAGGTAATGTCACGTCCGGTCAGGTTAGGTCACGTCCGGTCAGGTAAGGTCACGTCCGGTCAGGTTAGGTCACGTCCGGTCAGGTTAGGTCACGTCCGGTCAGGTTAGGTCACGTCCGGTCAGGTCAGGTTAGGTCACGTCCGGTCAGGTTAGGTCACGTCCGGTCAGGTCAGGTCACGTCCGGTCAGGTTAGGTCACGTCCGGTAAGGTCACGTCCGGTTAGGTTGGACAAGGTTATGTCAGGCTAGGTTAGAAGTGGGGTTTGTGTGCAACTAGTATTACAAGGAAAACACAAGGCACTGCGTTGGGTGCATTTTGACACTATTTATCTACCAATTACATTCAGGAGAGGCCTGGAAGCGATTTACGCAAGCTGAGAAATACCTTCCTGGAGATGAAAATATTTTCCCTCATTTTCTGTTAATGTTCATATTTTAAAAGATTTGCTCACTGGAACATGCAATAACACATGACACAAACAATCCAACACACGGCACAAAACAATTATATGCATCGCACACTTCACCATACCTGACTCTCCAACATGCCACTCACAGCTGGATTTATTGAACCCTGTATGCAGAGCACAATTTTCGATCCATGAGACAAGAAGATGACAATCCTTTCTTCATTCCCCACACAAGCAACTTCCTTTGTACTGCCCGACCTTAATGTGGCCAATTTTCGTTTAAAAGTGAGGAAATGCAATTCGAAATCGGTGAAACCGAATTACAACAGCACGATGCATCTAGTAAAATGCAGGGTACAACGGGGGGGGGGACTCCGTGAACATTTACTTTTGATGGTCTCGTCCACTACCCATACGGCCCATACGGTCCACTACCCATATGGTCAATACGTTTCACTTGCCATGCGGTCCATACGGTCCACTACCCATACGGGACGAAATGGCGATGGGCAATTTGGGCTACAACTGGCCATCGACACTTTTCACGAGCGCTCCTACGCCACTGCTTGTACTTTGCTTCACAAACATGGTGTAGAATTATTGGACTTGGAAGCCTGAATTCAAGAACCAACAACATTGTACATTATGCGAAAGAAAAATAAGTCCTCACGATTTCATTTTCAAACAGCACAATCCAACCCTCCAGCAGGCAAACTGAGAGGCCATGCTCCAGCGAGAACCACGCTCCGAATCACCATCCCGGAACAGCGCCGCTGTCCAGCCGTGCGGCCACCCACCTGGCGGACCTTGCCCTTGCGCCGTTTGGCGGCGCCAGCGGCGCGCCCCTGACCGCCGCTGGCCGCGCCGCCCGCCGCCGTCGTCGCGCCGCGCGCCTGCTTGCTCGGCCGCGTCGGCGTCTCGTCCGGCTCGGGCGCGTCGTTGCTGTCGTCGGCGGCGGCCACCGAGGCGGCTACCGAGGCGGCGGCGGCGCGCTCGCGGGCGCGCGCCCGCTGCGGCCGTCGGCGCTGCACGAGGCCGACCGATGGCGCCGAGCGCGGCCGGTCGGCGGGCGGCGTGGCCGACCGACTGTCGCCCGACGGCTCCTGGTTCTCCTGGTCCTTGCCGTAGTCTGTGGCGGAACAGGGTATGGTCAGCTGGTGGTGACACGCCACGGCTTGTGCTCAGCTGGTGCCGACATATCACGGGCTATGATCAGCTGGTGGTGTGGCTGACCGACTGTCGCCCGACGGCTCCTGGTTCTCTTGGTCCTTGCCGTAGTCTGTGGCTGTACGGGTTATGATCAGCTGGCTGGTGCTCAGCTGGGCCGACATATCACGGGCTATGATCAACTGGTGGTGTGGCAGACCGGCTCTCGCGACGGCTCCTGTTCTCTTGGTCCTTGACGAAGTCTGTACGATTGGTCTGGCGCTCCGGCTGTCGGCAGACTGCACCGAGCTACCTCTGAAATAACAGTCCTCGGAACTACCGACTACTACACTACTGTAACACTACCAGACCACACTCGATAGCATTCCGTTGGGTTGCTTCCCACGGATGCCGTTCAGGCACAAACAAATATCATCCACCCCATTACCCGAGCGCACGTCATATGCCACCACAATACTCCCCGCTCAGACGGTATTAATCGTCCCACGTTACATGACACAATATTCCCCTATCACGTTGTGTAAATCGCCCCCAGATACACGACGCGACAATACCCCCCTTAGACGGGATAAATCGTCCCAAATTACATGACACAGCATTCCCTGCTCAGGCGGTGTCAATATCCCCAAGATAATTGACATGGCAATATTCTCCCCTCAGATGGTGCAAATAATTCCAGGTTGTGTGACAATATTCCGCGCTCAGGTGTAAATCGTCCCAAGATACATGACGCGACAATATTCACCGCTCAGACGGTATAAATGAGGCCGCACAAGAATGAAACGGAAAGCATCGGTGGGTTATTGGTTTTACGACACGTCGACCGTTGCGTCATATAGCGTCGCCAATCTCTAACGCCGATTGGTCGCGGGCGAAGAGTAGCGACAGGTGAGATTCGAACCCACAATCTTTCGATTGCGAGACGAGCATCTAACCCCTAGACCACTCGTGCCCCTACGGAAAGCATCCAGCATACACGGAAAATGCCCCAGCCTGTTGGTTAGTGGCGCGATGGTTACTTGCAGATAATAAACTATGGCCAGCCGGAGGCACACAGGTTCACCACCGCTCAGTCCCGGAACTGAAACTTGGCGCATACTTGTGCGTCAGTGAGCCATTCGGCCGGCCTCGGGGGGTGGGGGCGGGGGTACATAGCCCGCCGCTGCTGCACGGCACCCAGCATGTGGTGGAGCACGCCGCACCCACCATCACGGAGCACGATGCAATTGGAATTATGTCCCGGAATTACAGAACTCCATGGAAAACGACACCTAACTTGTTATAACCTTCTGCAGAGTTCCGACTTGCCAAATTGATTTCCATCAAACGTCACAAGCATCCATAGTAACCTAATTAGGTGTGTTTGGTTGCACTAGTTATTTGTATCACCATACTCGATTCGTGGCATCCGTGGCATAACAATTTTGCCAGCAGACGCGGCCGTCTGGCAAAATATCATCTTTTCACTCGCATTTTTCCCAACATATTGCCAGATTGTTTTGGTTTGACGTCTTCGCCGCTGCCATCCACTATCTGACGAAGAATGAAGTACATGACACTGCCTACAGGCACCATTTCCTGGTTAGGTATTGGGGTACAAGGGCACTTCGACCAAAACATGTGATTTTAGCGTCCACCACTAGGCGCCCTTTCCGCCGGTGGTGGTGATAGATGGCACCACTGGTGGTGATAGATGGCATGCCAGTACTGTCTTTTACGGCCGAAAAGCGTGAAACTCAACCTATCACGAAGTGGCGACTGAAAAAAGTAAACACAAGTCGCTGTCGTTCTCCGCGCCTCAATCTCAGGGTCTCAATCTCAGGGTCTCAATCTCAGGGTCTCAATCTCAGCGCCTCAATCTCAGGGTCTCAGTACCTCTCGCCGCCTTCGCCACCCGACGCCACGGACAACTAGGGTAACCAGAATGCTCGACTTGTCAGCGCTCGAAACTGGTTGGTTATTGGTTTACGACAGTGCCGTATTTTTTTTTTTTGTTTTTTTTTCTCCTTTTTGGGGGGGGGGGGGGGAGGGGGGGGGGGGGAGAAACCAACCACACCTTTTGATTGGGAGAGGGGACTTTTTCCCCTAGACCACTCGTCCCCGCGCTCGAAACTGGCTCCGACGGAAAAAATTAATATATGAAAATCGTGAAGAAAACACAGGTCAGCATCACGGGATGCATGCGAACTTTTCTCGATTCTGGAAGGTAATTCACAGCAGACAATGAGCAATAGACACTAGCAAAAAGGTGGGCCACCGTCCTTACCAGCAAAACTCAAACAACGCTAAACGGATGTATCAGGGCATTATGCCAAAACACATGTGTAGCAAACCTTCAGGCTTGAACAGACCGGGCACATAATTCGCCGGGCACCAGTGTTGGAAATATGGTCCTCTTTTGGAACTTTTGTCATCCAAAGAATTATACACTCCCCTCCAAAAATATACTCCTTACATTACATGATATATCATGAAGAGCCTTGCTTAAACAGCAATCTCAACCAGCTGTCATAATCCAATAGTATTATTGGATTGTGATGAAGCAGAGGATGCAGCATGCTCCAAGGGCCTGTAACATATGGTAATCAATGGCTGATAATTAAAAACCCTTCTAGTTTTGGTGCTCTTCATCTCGTCTAGCCATGTTATGTCCTTGCCACAGCAACTTGGCAACATCATTGAGAATAATGCACATTTGATATTTCAGGTGACCATGAGAGCTGCAGCAACATTCCAAGAGGATGCAGAAATGGAACAGAAAATTAGATGCAAGCAAGACTAGACAAGTGCCAGCTTGCTAGCATGTGCAACAGATGACAGCAGATGCTTAAGGATCACTCTGCAATCTGCATACAACATTAATACCAATGTATTTGTTCCATGAAATGGTGCAGGTGGTATGTAATTGTCTGAAACATGTGAATTAATAAACAGCGATGCCTTCATGTGTACAATATTTTGATTTGTGAAAATGCTGGACCCAGTAGTGTTCAGAAGAATGCAAGGCTAGACAGAACTAGAGAACTAGAGAAGTCCCTACACAGCTTGCAAATCACAAAAGCAATCACATCCCCAAAATATTTGTGGAGATATGTTATGATTTGTCATGGCATAGGAATGTTCAGGAAGCTGCAGGGACAAAAAAGCCAAATCATGGAGTTGATTGGGGTGTGAGGTGGGGTGCACTTCACAATTTCCTGAAACATTTTGTTAGAGCACAACAATGCTTGTGAGTTACTGTATGGGGGGGACAGTAACAATTTCCTGCACTGAAGGGGACCAATCCCTTATTCCTGAAAATATACTGTCCTACAAAAATGAAAGCTTTTTTTCCAAAACAAAACAAGCTGAAAGGTTCTTCCATCCAAATCCAACACATTAAGAACACACTTATGAAAATACTATTTCTAGGTCATGGATGTTCATTTATGAAAATTATTTGGGATGGGGAAATACATGAAAGGCAATGGGCAGGGTGAAATAGATTGGGGGCACACTCCATAGGGTCCCATGTTAAAAATTGTCATTTGGGAAGCAAAGCAAACATTGAGGGTCCACTTAGTATATAAAAACCTGTCCATGCCCACACAGGCACAACAGAGAATACAAGCACCACAAAATAAAGGAATCACAATTTCTAGGCTTAAAGTTCTTCTTCTCAATATTAAGCGGTTTGCATAATCATTACAGGTAGCTATATTTCTGCTTTGATACTAAAGCTTAACCAACAAGAATAATTAAATTTCAAGAAACCTCAATTGGGCCTCAGTTCCTACGTCAGCCGATACTACACGAGATCAACTAGTAGTCTCACTACCTGGTCCTTGAACTATCCGACTATATCCACGTAGGTCGTTCCTACCAAGGTTGGCGATGCCTACAACGAGCCTCTTTCGTCTCTTTCCATCCAGTGGGCAACTCGGTGCATACAATAAAAATTCCTCGCCAAGTGAAAGAAACCTCTATTCTCGGCTCGCCTAATGAAGGGAAACCACCATTCCCAGACTGGTCAGACCCGAACGGCGCTTCTTGGATTCGATGGATTCGCGGCTCTCCAGCTGCCACTCCGGTCGGAGCTTTTTAAACTACGGCCAAGAAAGGCTATAAATAATGCATTCCTTTTTGTTTCCTTGAAGATTGAGATGTTCTACATAACTTGACATGAACAAAACTGATCGTTTTGCATCCTGGACCAGTCCAGATAAATAGAACAAAAAAGATATCCGATGGATTTTACGCAAGAAAATGACCTAAATGGTACCAAAACGTTCTTCAAACCTGGTTACATTTTACAGTCAAATGGACCACCATATAACCAGAAATTTCAGTGTTCTTCCATTTCAGGACCTACATTGTTTCAGTACACCACAAACTGGTGGCAATAATAGTGTATATGCCACTCCGACAACTAATTTCTCCCACTCCGGGAAAATGGAAATTTAGCCGTCATGTTCTTATGCACTGCAAAATGAGGGGTGGTTATGAGCCGCTTACTGGGCTTTCGTCAACTCCGGCTGACCGTACGGAGGCTGCTGATTGGCTTAGTGGTTTGAACTCAGCCAATGCGATGAAATCTATGTTGCCAAAGGTAAAAGAACAGCTTGTCTCGATTGCATTGTTTTTGCGACAATGTAACACAAGTCGCTGCCAGCCCTGATGAAGGCTAAGGCCAACCCAAGGCCTATCGAGTCAGCCAAGGCAACGGCCAAGGTACCGAAGCAGGGGAGGAAGCCATTGTTATTTTTCTGTTTTCGTTCTCCTCAGGTGTGCGTCTGGAGAAAAGAGTAGGTGCTGTGGGAATAGTAACTGGTAGGTGCTGCTTTATTATCTTCTGTGACTCATATTTTCTGGCATACCCCTTGTAGGAATTCGTTTTTTTTTCTGCCGATGCTATTGCGGCGAATATGGTTAATTGCTATTAATGCTGTCTTTCGATGGGTAACAGTTGGAGCATGCTAATCACAGGTGTAAATTTGTACACTTTTGTTGTTCCCAATGCGACATAATGATTTCCAAATTTAACATAATGCCTATGGTGGTGCATGGAATGAATGGATTCAAATTTCCTATTGGAAACATTTTTTGTCAGTCTTGATACATTGTTTTTTAAATCCAACCATGCCATGGGCATTCTTCATCAGCACAGGGTTCAGGACCAATCATTTTCCATAAGGGATATTGAGGTTTTGTGGTTCCTGATGTGAAAGGCATAATTCTTGTTCATCGTCACTTTGTTTCTAGTTGTAAATTTGCAGTTTAAGGTAATTTTGGGTTATTGAAATTCCTTTTTCCAATGCCATGTTTATAAATTTGGTTTACATCGTGCGACCACTCACCTCCATTGTAAATACATACTTTCCAGTTGGCAGGCAAAACAACACCAATAAATGGGCTTTGAGCTGGGTAATATAGTGTAAAAATTAAGTTGCAAAAGAAAAAAATGTGGCATAATCTACCCTAACCTAGCCTAACCTTCAATGCAAGAAGAACAATTCTCTTGAAAGAGGGG
The DNA here is from genome assembly GCA_034440615.1 of Ashinkailepas kermadecensis. NCBI lineage: Eukaryota > Metazoa > Arthropoda > Thecostraca > Neolepadidae > Ashinkailepas > Ashinkailepas kermadecensis. The sequence goes on along the minus strand of JAOTOM010004403.1, from coordinate 142,868 downwards.
AAAATTTCAACCAGTATCTTTCTTTAAAAATGCAAATTAAGGAACATAACCTAACCTTGCCTGGTTCATTGTTGAAAAACAAATTCTTGAAAGAGAAAAAAAGCATTGGATATGAAAACTTGCCCAACTTAAGAGTAGAGCCCAACTTATCATAATATAACCCAGCCTAAACCATTTGTTTGCTTCATGGAGGTAAACTGTGTAAGACATGTCTTTGGATACCCTAAGCTTGAATAATATATTTCATCATAGTAATATACATACATACCTGAAATGAAATATATATTCAAACTTGCATGGAAAATCAATTGATGAAATGCATCACTTCTTGCCAATGACAGTATATTTAACACTTTTCCAGCACCACAACACAGAGGACTGCTATGTGAAGTTTGTATTCTCAGTGAATACTATTTTTATGTGATCCAGCATCAGGAGGCATACTTAGGCTGTGTGGGATGAAACACCTGTAATGTATGGTTCTTGAATGGAAAACAAGACTTTGTTTCTTTGTTTGTTTGTTTGTTATTTGGGCTTTAGGGCGCGTCGACAACTATGGTCATATTGCGCCCATTTTGTTTCTTTGTCTCAGTAATTTGTATTCACCCCATGGTTACCAGATATTATGCACTCCGTAATTGCATGAACTCAAGGATTATACACTCCGAATCCAAGAACGAGAAGTGAAAATCCAACACTGCCGGGCACTGACCTAGGTTTTTGAAGTCGAGCTCCAGTTGTCGACATCGTCCGTCCACCAGGTCGTGGACGCCTTGTAGCACGTGCAGCTTCTCGTCCCCCACCTGCGGTCAGGAGGTACAGGGTGGCCACACCAACTCCCATACCGGCCCGTCACACCCACACAGAGCCGCCACACACATAGACACGTCAAACCTGTCGCAGCGACACAGGTCGGTCACACCCACGCATACCCATCATGTCACACTTGTCAAACCCACATAGAACCGCTACATGTGACGCTCACATATGTCCGTCGCACCTGTCACATCCACGCAGGCCCGTCACACCAGTCACATCCACACAGTCCCTTCACACCCACACAGATCAGTCACACTTGTCTCACCCACACACGCCACATACACTCGCACACCTGCAACACCCGTCAGGCTACGAAGATCGTCAGATATTCTAACTGCGGTTGTGAACTGTGGTGTTGTAACATCACTTTGACACATTCAGAAGGTCACGTGAGGTCATGTCAGACCGTAGCGTCCGGCACCCGGCGTGGTCACCCGACGCCGAGGATGACCACCACGCGCAGCCCAATGGCAGATATACAGCAGCGCAAAAGAGATGACCACCACGCGCAGCCCAATGGCAAAAAAAACAGCGAGGATGACCACCACGCGCAGCCCAATGGCAGATATACAGCAGCGAGGATGACCACCACGCGCAGCCCAATGGCAGATATACAGCAGCGCACACAGCTCGGGTTCCCAGACAAAACCGGCCGGCCGGAAAACACTTCAAACCGAGCGCTTTGTAGTGCATTGCACCATCACTTAACAATGCCAGCAGTGCAAGACGATGCAAACCAACCCGAGTGACCCAGATCAGCGCCTGAGGCGTTTTGCTGTACACGGTCAAGCTGCACAGATTGTCCATGTCACCGTGTGCTTCACCGTCCCAGCTCAGTTCGCAGGACATCACACCGACCATGCAGCAGCTCGGCTGGTGTGATGTCCACTCGCATCCCGTGTCCACCGCCACCACAGGATAATCGTAGCGATACCACTAAACACCACATACCTCCAACCGGAGAATCAGAAAACACTGCCACCACATAGTGGCCGTCCTGAGCCGCATTTACATCCAATGTCAAACATCACTTCATAAATGTTCTATAAAGACTTTCACTGCCTTGATATACCATACATGGGCATCTACCAAGTAATGCATGCATTTAAATATAATATCACACATAGCGACCATCCAACACTCATTCAAAATGTCCCACTTCCAATGCTAACCAACACATACCTCTAACAGAAGGATCAGAGAAACCACCACACATGCCTCCAGCAGGAGGATCAGATAAACCACCACACATGCCTCCAGCAGGAGGATCGGATAAACCACCACACATACCTCCAGCAGGAGGATCAGATAAACCATCACACATACCTCCAGCAGGAGGATCAGATAAACCATCACACATACCTCCAGCAGGAGGATCAGATAAATCACCACACATACCTCCAGCAGGAGGATCAGATAAACAACCACACATACCTCCAGCAGGAGGATCAGGGACCGCTGCATGGCCAGCAGCGTTTTGGTGCGGTACTGCTCGTTGGCCTCGCGACGCACCACCGTCTGCCGACGCTCCAGTTCCGCCAGCAGCGACTGTGGGCCGGCACAGCAGCGGTGACATCTAGCGGTGCCCGCCGACACTAACTACTGCCGACCGGTCGTCGGGACGGCAGACATGTGTCGCAACACTAATACAGCAGACTTGGTGACTGTTGCAACACTGGTAGACTGGGGTTAGGTGGAGGGAAACACCGGATATCGACGACTGCAGACTAGTATACTGGGGTTGGATGTACGGAAACACCGGATATCGACGACTGCAGACTGGGGTTGAGTGTACGGAAACACCGGATATCGACGGCTGCAGACTGGTAAACTGGGGTTAGATGTACGGAAACACCGGACAAAGGCGACTGCAGACTAGTAGACTGCGGTTAAGTGTACGGAAAACCGGATATCGACGAGTGCGGTGGTTTGTTCATCGAGCACTTGAAAATTAAAATGAACATTCCTATGAGTTCAATCAAAATCAAGCATAGAGAACAAAACAGGGAAGGACAATTCATCAATGGAACGGAGGGTCGGAACGAAAGTTGTTTTTCGATGTCTCGCACCAAAACACGCAAATGTGTGACCATGGGCAGGACTGAATTTTTAGTTTGTAATCCTGGGTGTGGAGATGAAAAGTGTTCCAAAATTCATCATGGAGAGGATATTAGAGGATTCTTAAAACTGAAATTCGAAGCTCAGTTCGCACTTTCCAGCGAATCCTGAGCACCTGAGCACTGAGCAGTGCATTGTCAAACAGCACCACTCAACCTCCAAAGGAGAAAAATGAGAGGATAATTTTTTTTTTTTTTGGGGGGGGGAGGTAATGTACTGGATGCCAAAAATCCAGAAAGAGACTACATTTTTTAACTCTTGCAGAGACGCAGGTATAAGATAATGCATTTTCATTAGATAAACGCTGTAAAAAGACAAAAACACTGAAAGGTGTCAAAATTCGGCGAGAACTATGTCATTCATAATGTTTTGACACTATTAAAGCTCCATACAAGTCAATTACATAACACTTAACAGTGTTAAAATAATAGTTTTTCGTTAGGTGTGCGATGTCGAAACGAGTACAATAGGATGTCGAAATTTTACATGGAATTAGTGTCATTTAAAATACTTTTTGTCCTTCCAGCTCGCATTAAAGCCAATAGTGTACTGACAACCGTACCGTTTTGTTTGTTTTGACATACCTAATATAAGAAGACCTATATTCGGATAAGCGTGGAAAATACCTATGCTATAAACTGGTGTTGTTACTAGATAACATCATAGGTAATCCCTTTACCAGAAATTGCGCTTGGACATGTTCGTGTATCACGATCCCTTATGGTGAGCATGAGCATACTTATAGCGAGATACTGTTAGAAACGAGGAATCGAGACATCAGCACGCATCAAGTATCACGATGTCGATCTTTCTTTGAGAAGGATGTCGACTGAGTGTTCATTAAGTGGTGTATTCCACCCTATTTCACGAATAATTTATCACTGTTTCTAAATGCTTCTTTTTGCTGTGTCTAGAGGAAATTGTATAACAGACCTCACCATAGGCGGTCACAGCATCAGAAATTACATACTGAGGTGTGGGTGTTTCATGGTTCATAACAGTGAACATGGGCATACTAGTTCTGAAGCTACAAAAACAATACTGATCTAAGCGTCAGATGCAGACTGCCTAAGCACGCATCTGTAAGCAGGATGCTAGAATTTAGTGGGGGAAAAAATGACGATTCAGTAAGTAGTATACTTGATTGATTATTTGGGCTCAAGGGCGCGCCGACTACAAGGTCAGTTGGCGCCCAGGTAAGTGGTATACTCTGCTCGTGTCCACCAGAGATGCATCACTGCAGACCATGGGCCACGGACCTGGTAGCGGATGTCGAGCTCCCTGAGCCGGGTGAGCGAGCGCTGCAGGTCGTCGGGCATGTTCTCGATGCAGTCCAGGTAGTCCTCCATGTAGGTGGCCGAGTAGAGCGCCTCGCGGGACGCCTGGTTCAGCATGGCGGCCACACTGCCGCGGCGGGCCGGGCGCCGCTAAACGCGACACAGCGCACGTTAGTGAGTTATTTGGCCTTTAGGGCGCAAAGACCATGTTGATCATATAGCACCCTCAGCACACAACGTTAGTTAGTTATTTGGGCTTTAGGGTACATCGACCATGTTGATCATATAGCACCCTCAGCACACAACGTTAGTTAGTTATTTGGCCTTTAGGGCGCATCGACCATGTTGATCATATAGCACCCTCAGCACACAACGTTAGTTAGTTATTTGGCCTTTAGGGCGCATCGACCATGTTGATCATATAGCACCCTCAGCACACAACGCTAGTTATTTGGCCTTTAGGGCGCATCGACCATGTTGATCATATAGCACCCTCAGCACACGTTAGTTAGTTATTTGGGCTTTAGGGCGCATCGACCATGTTGATCATGTCGCAGCCTCAGCACACAACGTACGGACACGCTCGACGGCAGGCGCAGCACCAGCACCGCAGAAAACTGAGAAAAGGCGTGCTGCTGACTATCTGCAATTTAGTTTGCCTTCCGTTCAATACTAAGCTATGCATTCCCAACTCAACATTTACCAGACAATTGCCAGCACAGCGTCATCTGCCAAAGCGGGTTGTCGAGTGTGCGAGGACATTTACTGGACAATTGTCCGGCCTACCGAAGCGGGTTGTCCAGTGTGCGAGGACATTTACTGGACAATTGTCCGGCCTGCCAAAGCGGGTTGTCCAGTGTGCGAGGACATTTACTGGACAATTGTCCGGCCTGCCAAAGCGGGTTGTCCAGTGTGCGAGGACATTTACTGGACAATTGTCCGGCCTGCCAAAGCGGGTTGTCCAGTGTGCGAGGACATTTACTGGCAATGTGTGCAAAAGGGGTTGTCCAGTGTGCGAGGACATTTACTGGACAATTGTCCGGCCTGCCAAAGCGGGTTGTCCAGTGTGCGAGGACATTTACTGGACAATTGTCCGGCCTGCCAAAGCGGGTTGTCCAGTGTGCGAGGACATTTACTGGACAATTGTCCGGCCTGCCAAAGCGGGTTGTCGAGTGTGCGAGGACATTTACCAGGCAACTGCCCGCACAGTGCTGCTAACTGGGCGTGGTTATTGTACAGCCAATGGTGTTATGTTTCACCAATCATGTCGGTTCCTTGTGCCAAATCAACTTCCATGTGTACCCATGTGTGTACCTAATATCCTGATTTTGACGACCCCATAGATAACAACCTTCCCCATAAAGATCATCTTTATGGATACCATAAAGATGGATGGATACCTTTATGGATGATATCACATGGGATCCCACTGGTAAGATCCCCAAATTCCATTTCCATCTCATGTGGTGTAAATAAAAATAACATGTGGGGAAAAATAACATGGCACCAAGAAATGGCCAGAGGCCAGCACTAGTTTGGGAAGCCCAGGTGAGTGCCATGGTTCTGCAATGCCCCACCATTCCTCATCCTTTGACTTTGAAATGATATTTGTGTTATGTTTGCGTAGCATTGCATGGCAAATGTTTCTCACTACATCCATAAATGCAGTTGAAATGAATCAGAACTATGCGGAATGCTTGCATATTTGATGGATGCCAGGAAGGCTGTTTGCAAGAATGTAATCTCACCAACTTCATTTTTAATGTGTGAATAAATGCATTGATATCTTCCCAAGTGCGGTAGTATGGTAGGTGGCACAGGTGTGGTAGTGGTAGGTAGAATACATAGGAGAATGCATGGGAGAACTGTATTGATGGGGGACTTCAACATAGCAGGGATGGAAGACGAAACTAGATGTCTAAGCAAGTCAGGAATAAGTTTCATTGCCTGTTTTGAGGGATATGTCTTATTCGAAATGACACGTGAATTTGCTAGATCTGGTGGTTACAAATGAGTATATTTACCAAATTATAAGATGGGAGAGACCTTTGGTAATAGTGATCACATCATATGCTCTTCCCTTTATGGTGGAAGGGTAGGAAGCAATAAAACATTGATCCTAAATTTTGCTAAAGGGAATTACAATGAGTTCAGGATATTTATGAATGAAAGTCATTGGGAAGTTATTAATGGGCTTAGATGTTTCCTGAAATGTGGATAATGGCAAAAGGAAGTAAAACATCTACTGGAGTCAAGGAAGCAAGCATTTAGGACACACAAATATGCTAACTCCAAGGCAAACCTAGCATATAGAATAGCTAGAAATAAAGTTAGGGCATCTCAAAGATTTGCTGAAATCAAATTAGCTCAAGAATGTTCTGCAGGTAATGCTAAGAGGTTCCCTAGCTTCTGCAAGTTTAAGTCTAAAAAGTGTAGTGTAGGGCCACTGGAGGTAGATGTTGAAATAGTGGTGGATGATTGTGATATAGTTGAGTCCCTAAGAAAGCAATTCTCATTAATCTTTATCAAATATAACTCTGGTACATTGGAAAAGTGTATGCATCTGAGGTCTGGAGGTGAGACTTTCAGATATACAATGGAAGATAGGGAACTGGATGTAATTGAAAAGGGAAGAGACTTAGGTGTGTTATTTGCAAATGACCATAAAGCAGAAAACAATGTATCTGAGCTACGAGCATGGCAATAAGAATGCTGGAAATCATTAATAGGAGTGTGAAGTATAAGGGCAAGGAAATTGTGAAAAAAATGTCCTTAGTCTATGTACAACCCCATTTGGAAAAATATGTAGGCATTATGCCCTCTTTCCTTAGAAAATGAAATATATAAATAATACCCACAGAAGAGGATAAAATAAGAACCAAGCCATATTCATGAACACAATCATCCTTGTATTTTACTGGAAATAAAATTACCCCAAGAACAAAACTAAACAAGAAACATAACTGCTCTTTTCAATTCACATCACATCTATGATAATGTTTTCATTCTCAAGCAAATTGTCACTGGCAACCACATGTATTTGTATTGCAATTAACTTATTTCAGGTAGAGTAGGCACCTACCCACCTAGGTATATTTCAACTTTGTGTTGAACCTAATGCTGCCTTTCACAAGGATCAACAAAACACCAGTAGGTAGGGTAGTCCTCATAGGAAATTGTGACATGTGATCTCAGCCTTTCTGAACATCTCTAACCATATGCATCTCTTTTTGGCTCTGCCACTCTGGATCATCCATTTGTTCTCATTCTGACTCATGATAATCTTGTTCTCATTCAATTGAAATTGGTTGCAGTTGCCACACCTTGTAGACCAGCTCCTTATTACATCCAGAAAATGCCATCTAAGTCATCATGCAGAAAATGCATGCACATTGATTGTTTAAATGGTAAATCTGGAGATCAAGGTAACTTTTGATGTGCTGGAATTTGTTATAAATACAATGCTTTTTGATGTGATTAAGACAATGAAACCACTCATTTTCTCCACAAATGATTACTTTTAAGTCAATGGTGGTTGATACAATTGATGATATCATAGGCACAGGTCTGCCACTTATATTGACATTGATGGAGTGTGTGAAGCTGTGGTCTGGCTGCTGACTGCCACAAAAAGTGGTTGGTTTGAGTGGTGACAGTAAGTGGAATAACCAGCGTTTTTTTTGGGGTGTCATTCTGTGTTTATTTTTATTGATATCTTTGTTCCCACTTTTGTGTCAGGGTACATGTGAAGCCCATCCTATCCAGTATGAACCCAGAGTGCAAAAATGTTTTCAGAGATCAAATCTTGGTATATATCAAGTTCAAGGTAAAATGTGACTTTTTTATTTTTTTATTTTCATATGGGGTATTTGAATGTGGAAATGATGATGCGACTACTCATTTTCTCTGCAAATGATTACTTTTCAGTTGGTAAAGAAATACACTAGCAAAATCTTCACTCTACAAATATAGCATATTGCGTATACTGGTTTTCCGGTTAGGTTAGGTTAGGTTATGTTTTGTTATGTTATGTTATGTTATGTTATGTTATGTTAGGTTAGGTTAGGTTATGTTAGGCTAGGTTAGGTTAGGTTAGGTTAGGTTAGGTTAGATTAGATTATATTATGCTATGATACATTTTATATACTATGCTGAAAATGAGTGACTGCATCGTCTTCATCATGTCAGAAAGCATACCATTACAAAAAAAAAAACACATTTTACCTTGATCTTGATATTTACCCCTAGGGTATATGACTTAAAAGTAATCATTTGCTGTGAAAATGAGTGACTGCATCATCTTCATCAGGTCAGAAAGCATACCATTACAAAAAAAAAAAAAAAAAACACATTTTACCTTGATCTTGATATTTACCCAAATCTCTTCAGAAGTGCCTTAATTCCCACCTTGTCTGTGCATGTGCCAAGTTCACAAATTACAGTGCAGAATTGTTGTTGCAATAAAAAGAATAGCATTCGTTAAATGCAACTCTGTATAAGACAGCTTTCTTTATATTCACATATCAAATCCTTCCCAAGGAAGCTGGGCTGGAGTGACAGCCTGTGTGCCCTATATCATTTTCAACCTGTGAATTTGCCGGAAGCAAATTCACCAATTGATCGATGCATTTTGAAGGCACTTTGGCAAGAACTATTTGGCTATTTTCACAAAATGCCAAACTGTAATTGGTTCAATTGGTGCATGCACAGATAAAAAACTGATATCAATCACAATCGTCACTCGTCATATATGTAGCTAAACGACACCCCAGCAGCTGATGCTGTTGTCCAACCTGATTCGATCGCAGGATGGGAATTAAGGCACTTCGTAAGATATTTCATCTCTGAAAACATTTTTGCACTCCGGGTTCATACTGGATAGCATGAGCTTCACATGTACTCCGACACAAATGTGGGAGCAAAGATATCAACAAAAACAAACACAGAACGACAGCCCCCAAAAACGCTGGTTATTCCACTTATGGTCACCACTCAAACTAATCACTTTTTGTAGCAGTCAGCAGCCGGACCACAGCTTGACACACTCCACCAATCTCAACCACCGGAATTGCTGACAACAACACGTCAACAGCAACTTGCAAGATGATGCGCTGATGCGATGATGCACTGAGAACACTGTTCTCCGGCTCTGGAGACGCATCTCGGAAAACCTGTGTTCCTGCCACCCGTATAGTCAGAAAGTTTGACAGTTTTAAGAGATGTTCTCCGGAGTCCCGGAGGCCACCGATCAGAATGGGCTGCATTAGCGTTTTCTGTTCTGAAATCTGCCTGTCAACCAATCAACACAAGGTATTTTTTTATATCACATCATAACCATTAGCAACTTTGAACACATGGTAAACAGTGTCATACTGTAAACACAAGACGTTGACTGATCCTTTGCTTTGATCACATCCAACTGCGGTGTGTGCGGTAGCAGAGTTGCGCTCATATTACATGGGAAATTGGCTGTGCAGGTAGGTATGCGCTCTGAGCTGAGGGTGAAGCGTGAAGCATTTTTGTTTGTTTTTCATATGGCTAGCCTTGTACTGAGACCAACAGTGAAAGGAAGGCACATTTCTCCTGTGAGTTATGAGAAACGAAACAGTGCTGATTATTGTGGGTCACTGCCAGGCAGTGCCATCCATTGTTCACTTCTTTGTTCCTATGTTTTGGCATTTGATTTGACCAAAAAGGAGAATGATATTACTTATGCATATTATGTATGTACTGATTTAAGTTTTTCCGGTCTGTTACTGGTAAACAGATTCCATGCATCAAAAAATAATGTCAATGAAAATGTACTCCAGAAGAAATCAGTATGCACTCAGACTCCCAACCCAGAAAGTAAGTTTCCCACTCTGAGCCAGAAACATCAGATTTTCAATGTCAATGAATATTGAATTGAGTGCATGAAGTGTTGAATTCCTTCTTTATCATGTCACTAGTCGGTTTTACAGCGGCAATTTGCTCTCCCGTCTAGTCGCTTTTCATCCTTCCAAGTCATTCCTTACTTCAACTAAACATTCCAAACATGAACTAAAAAAAGTACATCAAAGAACATTTATTATTAACAAGAATTGATTTCACTCAATTTTCTCAGCTTTTTCATTGACAAAACTTGTTTCTTGGTGGTGAGAATAAAACGATTTTAGACTGGTTGTTTTAGTAGAATTTTCCTTAAATCATTTTATATTCCAAAACCTATCTCAGTACGCAGGAGGCAACAATTCAGTCGGTGCACGAGCGTCCTACTCATGGGGTGTGTTGTGATTATTTATTAGTTGTGCAGCGTGAGCATCTCTGCAGTATCAGGTATGGATTTATAAACTTGGTTGAGATCGATTAAGTGTACTGTTGTTATCATTTTCTCCAACGTTGCTCAGGAAGTTGGCTTATAACCGCATTCTTCGCTAATTTAACTACAGCGCCAATTTGTCATCTGGCAGTCATCCATCGGCTGCCAGATACTGTAGAGCTGAGTCCAGTCTCAACGTAAATTAGAAAGCATATTGCAATTTGCTGATATTCGTAAGTTTAATTATACTTATTTCAGCAGCATGAATAGTAAAACTTATTTTGTTATTAAAACTGATGTGAGAATTAGATTTGGTGGTCGCTTTTAATGTATGCAGATCACTATGCTGGGTCTTCTCCCTCTATCTTGTTCCTGAGACCACATGACCTGGGAGCAAATTTCCGCTGTAAAATGGACTTAAGACACTGGGTACGGATAATTATACGCAATGGGCTATATTTGTAGATTGAAGATTATGATCGTGTATTTTTACCAATTGAAAAGTAATAATTTGCAGCAAAAATTAGTGGTTGCAGTCATTTTAACTTTAAAATACTCTGTATTTGAAAAATTCAAAAGCAGGCACCTACCTATGAAAATTTACCTTGATCTCAAATAATACCATTTAAATCTTGCTAGGACTATCTAGGTAGTTGGCTACCTACTTACATCTGGTTATGCCCATGCTAAGTAGCAGGGTGGGAATTAAGGCACTTCTTAAGAGATTTTATATCTGAAAACATTTCTGCACACCGGGTTCATACTGGATAGGATGGGCTTCACATGTACTCCGACACAAATTGAAATGTGGGAACAAAGATATGAATAAAAACAAACACAGAAATACATCAAAAATATGCTGGTTATTCCACTTATGATCACCACTCCACTTTTTCCACTTTCAACCACTTTTTTGTAGCAGTCAGCTCTCAACCACCAATTGCTGAACCTCAATTTCCTCAAATCTCAACCTCAATTGCCAACAACTTGCAAAAAGATGCGCATGCGCACTGAGTACACTGTTCTCCGGCTTTGGAGCCGCGTCTTGGAAAAGTTGTGTTTCTGCCACCCTATAGTGGGAAAGTTTGACAGTTTTAAGAGACGTTCTCCGGAGGCCACCGATCAGAATTGGCTGCATTAGCGTTTTCTGTTACGAAATCTGTCCGTCAACCAATCAATGTAAGGTAATTTTTATATGACGTCATAACCATTAGCAACTTTGAACACGTGGTTAATAGTGTCATACTGTAAACAGAAGACCTCGACTGATCATTTGCTTTGATCACATCCAACTGTGGCGTGTGCGGTAGCGGAGTTGCGTTCGTATTACGTGGGAAATTGGCTGTGTAGGTAGGTATGCGCTCTGAGCTGAGGGTGAAGTGTGAAGTATTTTTGTTTGTTTTTCATATGGCTAGCCTTGTACTGAGACCAACAGTGAAAGGAAAATGCATTTATCCTGTGAGTTATAAGAAACGAAACAGTGCCGATTATTACTGGTCACTGCCGGGCATTGCCATCCATTGTTCACTTCTTTGTTTGTATGTTTTGGCATTTGATTTGACCAAAAATGAGAATGATATTACTGATGCATATTATGCATATTATGTAGGTACTGATTTAGGTTTTCCGGTCAGTTACTGGTAAACAGATTCTGTGCATAAAAAAATAGTGTCCATGAAAATGTACTCCGGAAGAAATCGGTATGCACTCCGACTCCCAACCCGGAAAGTAAGTTTCCCACTATGCTAAGTAGGTAGGTACCTACTTACCTACCTAGGTAGGTAGGTAGGTACTTAGGGGTACAGGGGGGTTTCTGAACACTTAAGGCATTATGCAACAAATAGCTCTACTGCTGCTTCTGTATGGCTGAACCAGTAATTGTACTGTGTTTACTGAACACAAAAATGAACAAGCTATCCATATTCAAACAGTTACTTTCAATAAAAATCCTTTAACCACTTGCAAAGAGCAACTTTAAAACAGATAATTATTTTATAGTGGTGTGCAGTATTGTGAACACGATAATGTTGTTGTTCAGGATTACCTCACTGTAGCTGTTTTTTGTTTTTGTTTGTGTTTTTTCTTAAAAGGTGTTTTGGGAATTTTTGGATTTTTTTCTTCGGAATACTATGTTTAATATGAACGTGATTCGGAAGATGCGATCACTCGTTTTCTTTGGAAATGCTTACTAACAACCTTACCTTGACCCAGCCTGGCTGTGAACCTGCTTTGGATACCAATACCACTGCTTGCTTCACCGGTATAACCCTTACCTCAAACAGCGGATCGTCGCGGTAAATGATTGACAATTGACATCGCACCGTGGATTTGTCACGGAGCACCACAAATCATTTGCTCAAATCTTACCTAGATCACTGGTTCACTTTCCACAAGCATACGACGTCCTCCCGGCCACAGAGGAGAACCGCATCTACTCAAATTACGATTCAATATGGCGCAAATATAACAACAAAAACAGGTAGTTAGCAAGCATTTAGATATTGCATCGGATTCCTCATGACGTCATCGATTAATTACTTTTCCGCAAGCACTTGCGGTCCTGGGTACTAATCGTACTAATACTAACACGCTGGAAGTAACTATATGGGTGTCACATTATTACACTTTAATTTATAATAAAACTACTAGGTCTCACAGTACACATTACACGTAAACTGTCAAGATTCAACGCAAACCGGTTTCATCGGTTGCCTCCCATTTTTTTTTCGTTATACCCAAACCTGCCCAAATCTGGTATCAAGCAATAGCTTGTGGTGAACCATTGTGTAACATTTCAATCCGGTATATGTCGAGGCCAACCCTCTAGATCAAAGGTAAGCTTGATTTATTAGATGGCGACATTGAAGCGATATCGACCCAACGCGAGGTTTGGTTGCTATCGCTTCAATTTCCATCAAATTGGCGTCACTCAACGTGGTTAGTTATGCGGTATTGTAAGACGGCTTACATTTTCTTCAATACTGCGCTTGTACGGTCGCGGGCCGGACCAGCCTGCCAGACGACTCGTCACAGCCGACCGAAACAAAGCTGCGAGAAGCCACCTAGACCGTGACGGGACAAACAAGCCAATTCAAGTGGGGCCATGACACCGGGCACACCCATCGGGAGTGGTATAAATACCGCTGACAGGCAGTCGGGAGGACATTCAACGGAGGACATTCAACGGAGAACATTCAACGGAGGACATTCAACGGAGGACATTCAACGGAGGACCCTCAGCAAAAGAACATTCGACGGGACCGCCAGGAAGCTGATAGTGAAAGTGCAGTGCTTGAGCCTTCACTAGTGTGCGGACGACACAGATTCTCCTGGCATGTGAGTGAACCCTTGGCGATGTACCATTCACCAATGTCCGTGACCTGACCCGCCCGTCACTTGTGAAGTTAAATCGGCATGGCCCCGGTCAGTGGAGGGAGGCGATAATTTTCCCCAGCAAATGAGATCAGAGAAATGGGCGGGGCACAGTTAGAGCCAGCTGGGCGTAAGTGGATGCGAGTGAAAGTGTGTGAGCGAACCGTACAGGTTCGGCCCCGGAGCGAGAATGCCACCAAATGAATAAATGTGTATGTACGTGCGTACGAAAAGAGGGTGGGGAGATTGTAAGGTGGTAGGTAAGGTTTCCTAGATTGCAAGGTGGTAGGATAGGTAAGGTTTCTTTCTTCTCTGTTCATTGACTACACCTGTGAAATATATAACCTGATAAAAAAAACGCATGTTACTATGAGTATATCCTCATTCCCGTCCAAGGGAGAGTTGGAAACGAGAGACCCACCTGGTCTCGAAAGGATACTAAAGGAACACAGATCTGGCCCGAGCCGTGTTAATTAACCCCTCCATTCTTTCCGAGGGATATACAGTACTACGGAGATCTGTTGGGCCTCACGTCACTCTACGGATAAAACTGTACGAACGGCCAAAGTGCGCATAATACCGGCCTCTGCCTCTCTGCCCCTCTGCCTATCTGTCATTTAAATCTCTCTCTCTCACTCTCTCTCTCTCTCTCTCTCTCTCTCTCTCTCTCTCTCTCTCTCTCTCTCTCTCTCTCTCTCTCTCTCTCTCTCTCCCTCTCTCTCTCCCCCTTCTCTCTCTCCCCCCCTCTCTCTCTCTCTCTCTCTCTCTCTCTCTCTCTCTCTCTCTCTCTCTCTCTCTCTCTCTCTCTCTCTCTCTCTCTCTCTCTCTCTCTCTCTCTTTCTCTCTCTCTCTTTCGCTCTCTCTCTCTCCCTCTCTCTCTCTCATCCCCACTCTCGGTAAGACAGTTACGACACCCCATGCACCGAGATCTCAATTCGATTTTCCCTTGGATGCTGATTGCCCGATATCAATTTGTAGATCCCAAACCCCAAGTTGACGCCGTTAAGGAACGTTCAGAGCGCTGACCATTACGTCGTCAAATACACTAATTGCGAGTAAGAATTAGATAGTGCACTAACTCCGGGTTCGTCCATTGCTTAATGTAAAGCTAGCCGGCGAGACAGGGTAGGACGAACCTGACTACCGTCTGTGACGAAAAAAAAAACGTGAGACAAATTACGCAATTAGCGAGGAGACGGCCTGCAAGCCGCCCTTCCACGGGCGATAACTTCCATGGGCCCAAAACAAACACTGTTGGTTGAACCCCTGGGAAAGCGTGCCGAAAAGACTGGATAATTCACAAGGCAGCGGGTTCACTTGAAAAATTTTAGGCCGCAAAAACCCTCCGGCCTGGTGATCCCAGAGCGCGGAAGGGCATCCCGAGGGTGGTCAGATCCGACGGGGTCCAATGGGTAAGCTCGCAGGCAGCGGCACCCAATTTTGGGTCGGGATGAATCTGTGCGCACAGTTAGGTAACAGCCAAAAACGGCCAGGTCGGTATTCCTTCCCTGTCTCAGCTATTCCAGCAGGTCTGGGCCTCTCGATTACGGCACAGGCAGGGAGATGAAGTTTGGCGTTCCGTAAGCCCCCAAGGATAGGACAGGCAGGGGATTTGAGGGTCTCCCGACCATGACCCCGGGCAGGATAGGTTAGAAAGACGATAAGGTGGCCATCCCGACCGATTTGTGGCCCAGGACCACCTGTGGGGTGCCCGCCAAATCGCAAGTTGGAGCATGCAATCCTGGCAAGGCGTATGACTCCTTTAATTGTAGGTATGTCGGCCATTATTCCTCAAGCCCCGCATAAGACCATCAGAAACTAACGGAATGTCGCAGCCCAGTGTCACCGAGCCTTGAAGGCAGTAAAGTAAATAGTATCATTCCCAACCAACAGTGTCGCGTCAGCCGGTCACAGTTGTGGGCCTAAGCACGGGTAATTTACGTTTAACTTTGGGCTAGAAAGCCCTAAGCAACGGTCTGAGGAAGTAAGACTCGCTGAATGCGCATGCACCACTGGAAGGAAATTATCGGGCCAACACTTTTAATAGAGAGCGAATGTTCGTAATGGAAGATGGAAATGAATGGATTACGTGGGAGCATGCATGACGTAGTTATGGGTAGTTAAGGACCAGTGGGAGCTGTTGGAACTCTGCGTACGCATCTAGCTGTCAGAAACCCTCGTTGCCAAAATTTGACCCAGGATAATTACCTAGGCCCTCAATTTGCCAGTCCAGTGACCCGTGGGAGCATGCAGGTGGATGACATGGAGGGAAACAAGCGGGGACTTTAACACTTAAAGATGGCCCCGAAGCTGGACGAGGGCCGGTGACGGACGCATTTCCAACTCCAATGTCCGTCCATTACTCTTATGACCACCCCCCACCTCCTAGGCCTCTCCAACCATGCGGCTCCTCTATCCCTGGCGTCACGACCAAGCCAGGTTCACTCACGAATGGAAGTGGTGAAGTGAGAAGACTTGACCTCGCTATATAAATTTGTGTTAGGATAACGAGTTACGGGGCGCCGACAAGATAACAATACACCACACAAGACTCCAAGACGACCACACAAGACTCCAAGACTACTCCAAACTAAGACGACTGCTACTCAGACACCACTCAAGACCTAACCTGCAAGACACACAGCAACCAACACCCTCACCAATCCCTAATAGCCAATCCCTCCCCACCTACCAACCCCTCCTATTACCCCTCCCCCTTATCCCCAACGAAGACAAGACGACCAAAAACCAATGATCCCCTCCCCCCCCCCTCGCTACCACCCCTACATACCCCCCCCCCCTTTCCGACCCTCCCCCTCCCCCCACACCGACCCCGCCCCCGACCTCGCCGCCCTACAGTATCAGAAAGCTACGCAATCGATTTCTTTTTTAAGGGCAAAGGCCAAGCTGATCATCCGGTGCGCTCAATTTTGTTTGCGGTTTCGCTCAAACCAATCAAATTCTTGTATCGAACAATAATCAGTGGTATACACTCGAGTAACATTTCAAACCGGGACATGTCAGGGTCAAAGGTTTGATTGAGTTCTTCGATGACCTCGCGTTTCGCCACTATGGCTTCAATTTGCAGAAAATGGATGTCATTCGACGTCACTTGTTATGCGGTATCAGAAAGTTAATAATTCGAAATCATCTCGACGAGTCAGAATTCAAGCTGATTTATATGGTCGCCTCACGTATATTTTTCGGTTTTCGCCCAAGCCCACCCAGACCAACTATGAAGCGATTGCCCATGGTGAACCATCGAGTAACATTTTGGAACCGGGATATATCAAGATCCAACCTTAAGGTCAAAAGCTAGTTTGAATTCTTCGAAGTCCTCGCGATTCGTCGCTGAGTTCAATTTGCACGATGTGGGTGTCATAAAGTCATAAAGTCATAAAGTATTAAGGCTTAATAAGAGCCACAGGGGCCCAATCTGGGTTAAGCCTATCTAGAAAAGGTACTAGAAATGTACATACTCCCACCCCAATCAATCCCTCATCCCAAGTTCCTAGGAAGCTATATATCACAGCCTATCTAGCACCACTCACTTGCTACCGCATAACACCCCCAACAATCACAAGCTCCTCCCATCACACCCATCGTGCCACCATAGACAATCTCATCAGCATCACATCCCGAAGGAAGGTGCCGAATTCACTGCTAGGCACACCCCACACAAATTCATAAAGCGTTCAAACTTAATAAGAGACTCACTTGCTATGGTATAATACACTCAACAATTACAAACTCCTCCCATCATACCCATTGTGCTACCATAGACAATCTCATCAGTATCACATCCCGAAGGAAGGTGCTGAATCCACTGCTAGGTACACCCTATATAAAGTTATAAAGCGTTTAGACTTAATAAGAGACTCACTTGCTATTGCATAGCACACTCAACAATTACAAACTCCTCCCAGCTCCAAACTCCTCCCTGTCGATCAACCCTCCCTGGAATACAGAAAAACAAGCCCCCTATTCTTATCATGATTGTCTATGCCGAGTTTTAAAGATGTTCAGTGTGTTGCTACTGACAATGGTTCCTGGCAGCTGGTTCCAGTGTTCTACTACCCTGTTGGTGAAGAAAGACTGTCTTAACCTTGTCCTGCTGTGATTAACTTTAATTTTGAATTGATGACCTCTAATTGCATCATTTCTGTTAACTTCAAACATTTCCCTGAGATATCCCTGTTCCTGACCATGAACAAATTTAAAAACCTCGATGAGATCTCCTCTCAGCCTTCTATATCCAAATGAAAACATATTCAATTTCTTCAATCTTTCCTCATATGCCAGGCTGCCTATACCATTAACCATTTTTGTTGCCCTCTTTTGTACTCTCTCTAAAAGCCAACAATCTTTCTCATAACTAAGGGGACCAAGCTTGGACACAGTATTCCAAATGTGGCCTGACATATGCACAGTAAAGCTTCCTGATGACCTCCTCACTTTTGTATGACACATTCCTCTGTATTGCCCCAAGCATTCTTAGTGCCTTCTTCCTGGCCTCTTTGGTCTGTTCTGATGCCCCCAATTTTGTGTTCAAAATAACACCTAAGTCCTTCTCCTGCTGAGTCACAGATAGTACTTGGCCACCCATCAAGTATGGAGCCTTTATATGCTGCCTACCTACATGCATGACTTTGCACTTATCAAAATTAAACTTCATTTGCCATTTTTCGGACCACTTCACTAGCTCGTCTAAGTCTTTCTGCAGCAAAACCTGGTCATTGTGCCCTGTTATTGCCCTAAAGATCTTCAAATCATCTGCAAATTTCAAAACCTTACTGCTTAGGCCACATTCAATGCTATTCACATATATAATGAACAATAGTGGCCCCAGTACCGACCCCTGGGGGACTCCACTAAGAACATTTTGCCATGATGACTTTGTACCATTTAGCATCACTCTGCTGTCTATCTGAAAGCCACAACTCTATCCATTTTAGGATGCTACCTGCAATACCATTCGACGTGGCTTGTGCCGAATTAGAATGTTATCAAATCGAACAAATTTCAAAGGTCAAATGTCAAACTGATTTCTTTGGTCGCCTCGTATTTTTGTATTCGCCCTAACCTATCCACATCTGGTATCAAGCAATAGCCCGTGGTGCACCTCGAGTAACATTTCAAACCGGAACATGTCAATGTCAAACCACAAGATCGAAGGTTAGCTTAAATTGCTCGAAGTCCGAGCGCCTCGTCGCTGTCTTCAATTTTCATCAAGTGGGAGTCATTCGACGTGCCGTGAAGTACACTAGCAAACTGTTGAGAAATTGCCTTAACTTTCAATGTCAATGGTCAAGCTCATTTCTTCGGTCGAACCGCGTTTCTTCGTTTTCTTCCAAAGCTACCCCTGTTTGGTATCAAGAGATAGCCCGTGGGCAACCTCTTAGCAACATTTCAACCTGGGACAGGTCAGGTCAAGCCTCAGGTCAAAGTTAGTTTTGTTTTATCTTCAAAGTCCTCACGTTTCGTCGTTCTGGCTTCAATTTGCATTATGTCAATCGACGTGGCTTGCCCAGGGGACAAAAAAGTTACAAACTGGCAAACCCCGGTTGGTAGCAGACACATCCCTTCAGTGGAGAGACGCGTCGCAGAATCACTCTGACCAGGGCCCTAGACTGGTCAGTGACGCCTCCTCCAACTTCTCCACCATTTCCGCCCACCAATGACTTAAAATTGAAAACCTTGGGAGTATCCCAGAGTGCGGTGGGTCTCCTTGCCCTCCACCAGAACCACCGAAACAGAGACGTTGGCTTCTGAGAATTATTTGGGAGGCACAATACATGGAGGCAATGGGCGGTACCAAATTTATTAGGGGGGAGTACGTTTCTTGCTGGAGCGGGCCCTGGTTTGCCCCCCCCCCCCCCACCTCTTTTCCGCTAGCAACGCTTACGTGAGTCGTCACGAACCCTGACAGACGTAGCACCAGTCTCTCGAGGGCATCCCCACAAAGCGTTTCGGCCGAAAGTGCAATTGAGGAAAGCTCGGTCAAGGATAGCCATTGCGGCCGGCTTGGCGTCCTTCCTGGACGGACACCGCCGCTCTTTGAGATCATGGCCCAGCTTGTTGAATTTTTTAATATGTCCTTGGTAGGGGTGGATCCAGAAATTTGGTCGTGGGAGCGAAGAGACTTGTTCTGGAGAAGGACCGTTTCTTCAGATGTGACGATTTTTCTACGAGTTGTGCCATGGGCTGAAACACCCATGGGGCGAGGCATTGCTGGAGATCCAGGGCGTCTGGGGGAGGGGGTCTGGGCCCCGTGGTTTGGTATCCTACGAATGCTAATTTGTCGGTTTCCTGTTTAATCCCAAATTATATCTTAAAGATATGGACTTGGATCTGGCCCCTGGTTTCGTGACAGATATTCACCCTGGAGAGGGTGGATGGGCGGGTGCATTCGAGCGTCCTGAATGGAGGCCATTTTTCAGTTGAAGAGAAGCCACATCTCTACCAGGGGAGTGGGGGAACACTCCCCCAGATGCCGTCCTGGATCCGCCACTGGCCCTTGGTCTTTTCACAGACCGCTAGCCGTACGGTATCAGGATGTTGAGACATCAAAGTAACTTCAAAGATGTCGAAGGTCTGCTGTGTGCACAATGATTGAGTGTAATAGGAATAGGAGGATCAAATCCGTTTTTGTTTGCAGCCGTTGTGATTGCAGGCACTCATATCCTATAAGACTAGGAGCTCCCCGAAGAGATCCGGTCATAACCTGCTCGAACGGTGCTCTCATCGCTGGTTTATAATTTACACTCCCACATTGCTGTTCTGGGCATGTAAATAAAATGTAGATTGTTTTTTTTATCAAATTGTCCGCTTTCCTCTTAATGGTTCAACGGAAGTTGTCAAATTTGGAAGAGAAGTCACACGTCAATGCGCACAATTTTATAACCAGCCGGAGTTCATAACCACGAGACAGCAATGTTATAATCAGGAGTGGATCCAGGAATTGTCATGGGGGCGCTTGTCTGGAGGTGCGCCATTTATTTGGAGCGGCGCCACTGCCAAAGCACCTGGAGGGGCGCCTCTGGTTGCAAAATTCGAGGGGGCGGGATGCACTCGGCTCTTCCCGAAAGGGCGCCTTTCCTTCCAAGGGGTGCCTTTATCTTTCATAGGAGCGTTTCTGGCTGAAAAAAGTCGAGCACTGGAACCTATTCAGAGGGACGCCACCTTCCACAAGGGGGCACATGCCATCAGTACCACACCCTTTATCCACCCTGGTTGTCATTGCATCGAAATGCGCCCCCGTAAAACAGGAAAGCATGGAAAAGGTAAGCAAAGAAAGCAGTATGTCCACATTTACTACAATAAAACCAACGTCCAGTATTTTATGTTTTTCCTGCTACAAGAGGGCAACGTTTAGCATACTTACAGCATGGCTCTATGGTGATGTGAAATCGGGCCCAGCACATACGACATGAAGGTTCCTAGGCAGTGATAAGGAGTGAAACTTGCTAATTTGGTGAAACTTTTTGTCCGCAACATGTCATTTTCAACAATGGCAAATCTGAAAACCAGACATTGCAGAAGAAAGAGCTGAATTCCTGGATTTTTAGGGGTGGGGTGGGGCACGGGCTACCCCTCTATCCTGTCCATGTTTACCGCGTCCCTCGTCTCTCCCACCCCAATTTCGAAACCGCGGGTACACCAATGCCTGCATACACATCGCGAAGATTGCGAAGATTACACATCATTACTACAGATTCAAAACTAGAGCGGATCCAGGAATGTTCATCTGTGGCGAAACAATCACATGAGAATGTTATTTTTTTGCTAGCATTGTTATTGTTATTATTTGGCTTGATTGGGGTCGTAATGGAAACTGCCCGCGGATTTCCTGCTGATGCTGATGATGAGCTCAACACGCATGACGTTCCCATTGGTTTTGAGGACGTTCTCCCACCACTATCAAGCATGCCTTTGCTATGCTGCCTAGTGATGGGAATGTGTGTCGTAATGAACTCACGATTCGAGCAGCGATCAGTCATGCCATGTTTTACTTGTGTTAGTTTGGCAGTCGAACGCAGGGTGTTGTTTTGTATACTTTTGGAGGGGCATCTACCCCCCCGCCCCCCAGTGTTCAATTTTGACACTCCAATAATGAGTTTGCCCCCCGCAATACGAAATGGAAATAGGCATGCAGTAAAAAAGCATATAGCTGCAGGCTGCGATCGGAGCGGGAGGGCCGATGGCCCCGCCGATGGTCCCAACGATGGTCCCAACGATGGCCCCACCGATGGCCCCGCCGATGGTTCCGCCGATATTCCCACGGGTGGTCCCGCCGATGGCTCCGCCGATGGCCCCGCCGATGGCTCCGCCGATGGCTCCCGCCGATGGCTCCGCCGATGGCTCCGCCGATGGCTCCGCCGATGGCTCCGCCGATGGCCCCGCCGATGGCCCCACCGATGGCCCCGCCGATGACCCCACCGATGACCCCGCCGATGGTTCCGCTGATATTCCCACGGGTGGTCCCGCCGATGGCTCTGCCGATGGCTCCGCCGATGGCTCCGCCGATGGCCCCGCCGATGGTCCCAACGATGACCCCGGCGATGTCCCCACCGATGACTCCGCCGATATTCCCATGGATGGTACCACCGATGGTCCCGCCAATGGCCCTGCCGATGTGCTCTGAAACTAGTGACGTCTGCCCGTTCACTCTGATGGTCTTCCATTCAGGACGATTGTTTCCAGGCGACTGACCGCCACCGTTAACGTCGCGACTATACCTTGCAAGCCAGCAGCTGGCCGCGTTCAGGCTATCACAGTTTTCTCCTTTGTTCTGAGAAGACAGACCTCAAGCCGACGCTGACGGACTGTGCGTTTCGGGTGGCTGAAATCCAAGAAGACATCACCCAGTTCGACCTGCGGGTGGCAAGCCTTTCTGTGTTGACCACCACGCAGGTGCGGATCGGTATTATCACGGCCCAGACGCCCAGTTTCGTGGCACTTATTGACGCACTGAGGCGTAGGTTGGCGCCATCGCGAGCAGCCCTCCTAGGAGCCTATTGCCCCGCCAGCAGCTCGGAAGTAGCTCCAGCTGCTCCTGTGGATGACACTCAGAACTGGGTACAGCATGAGATGCTCCATGAGACGTCCGTTAGCTGGTGAACACTACTTCTTCAAGGCCTGACAAAGGCAGCTTGGGCGGCATTATCGTTGCCGTCAGAGGAAGCTCCTCTGGGCCAGCTGGCTACCGCAGCCGACAGATTCTTGGAGGCCTCGGCTGCAGGCCTAGTGTCAGCGATGGCGGCGGGATGCTCAGCAGCGCAGACGGTGCCAGTCGGCGCAGTGTCCCGGCAGTGTTAAAATAAGGAGTTATCGTTAGGTGTGAGATGTCGAACCGAGCACAGCGGGATATCGAAATCGCCATGGAATTAATGCTGTTTAAAATATTTAGGTTCTTAAAACTCATTTTTTTGACAATTGCATAGTACCATGTAGCTATCCATTTTGCATGTTTTGGGAGGTACCTAATTTGGAGATACCGATATCAATGATAACGATGCAAATACCTATGCTAGAAACTAGTGTTGTGCAACGTAGCAAATCATGGACAATCCCTTTGTCTGGAATTGCACTACGGGATGTTCGTTATCACGATCCCGGATCCGTTATGATGAGTATAAGCGTGATACATATGAACGGGATACTGTTAGAAGCGAGGCATGATGACGTCACAAGCTCGCTCCAAAAAGCACGATGTCGATAATTGTTTCGGAAGGATGTCGACTCGGTGTTCAGTAAGTGGCACATTGCACCCTATTTCACGAATGCTTTATCACTGGTCTCCGGACACCAGTACGCTGGCCACACTGCAGGGTATAGTCGCCACGTTGACGGTGGCGGTCAGTCGCCTGGCGGTCAGTCGCCTGGCGGTCAGTCGCCTGGCGGTCAGTCGTCTGGCTGTCAGTCGCCTGGCGGTCAGTCGCCTGGTGGTCAGTCGCCTGGCGGTCAGTCGTCTGGCTGTCAGTCGCCTGGCGGTCAGTCGCCTGGCGGTCAGTCGCCTGGTGGTCAGTCGCCTGGCGGTCAGTCGCCTGGCGGTCAGTCGCCTGGCGGTCAGTCGCCTGGCGGTCAGTCGCCTGGCGGTCAGTCGCCTGGCGGTCAGTCGCCTGGCGGTCAGTCGCCTGGCGGTCAGTCGCCTGGTGGCCACACTGCAGGGTATAGTCGCGACGTTGACGGTGGCGGTCAGTCGCCTGGTGGTCAGTCGCCTGGCGGTCAGTCGCCTGGTGGTCAGTCGCCTGGTGGTCAGTCGCCTGGCGGTCAGTCGCCTGGTGGTCAGTCGCCTGGTGGTCAGTCGCCTGGCGGTCAGTCGCCTGGCGGTCAGTCGCCTGGCGGTCAGTCGCCTGGTGGTCAGTCGCCTGGCGGTCAGTCGCCTGGCGGTCAGTCGCCTGGAAACAACCGTCCTGAGTGGAACGCCATCAGAGTGAACGGGCGGACGTCACTAGTTCCAGAGCACATCGGCGGGGCCATTGGCGGTACCATCGGCGGAACCACCCGTGGGAATATCGGCGGAACCATCGGCGGGGCCATCGGCGGGGCCATCGGCGGGGCCATCGGCGGGGCCATCGGCGGAACCACCCGTGGGAATGTCGGCGGAACCATCGGCGGGGACATCGGCGGGGCCATCGGCGGAACCACCCGTGGGAATATCGGCGGAACCATCGGCGGGGCCATCGGTGGGGCCATCGATGGGACCATCGGTGGGACCATCGGCCCTCCCACTCTGATCGCAGCCCACAGTTTTATGCTTTTTACTGCATGACAATTTCCACTGCATATGGCGGGGGAATGAATTATTGGACGG
The DNA here is from genome assembly GCA_034440615.1 of Ashinkailepas kermadecensis. Taxonomy (NCBI): domain Eukaryota; kingdom Metazoa; phylum Arthropoda; class Thecostraca; family Neolepadidae; genus Ashinkailepas; species Ashinkailepas kermadecensis. Next base: position 118,168 of record JAOTOM010004403.1, on the reverse strand, counting down.
GCAAAGTTGAATATGGGGGTGGGGCGTCCAAAAGTATGCAAAACAACACCCCTGATTCCACCCCATGCATACCCTTACTAGTAGGCACTAGTACTGGTAACGTGGTTGAGGTTACAACCCGGCGTAATATGATCGGTTGGAGGGGTGTGATATGGTCATACACATGCATGTGTACATTTTGGTGTTGTGGTCTGGCTGTTGGCGGGAGACCGCAGCAGATGGCAAATGACGGTGTCGTTTCTGAATAATTATGAGTTCTGTCTGATGCGCTCTCTGATTATTAAAGTCAGATACGTTGTATTATTTCATTCGTCAGGGAATTTTGGAAACAGCCATCACATCTTCATATTTTCATGACAAGTCATTACATTGTGAAGGTTTGAAAGGGCTTGATTTGCTTCAGGTTGCCAGATATAGCCATTCGTAGCAGGTATTCGTCCACAGACGTTTCCCAGGCAGCGTTCACTTTACGAGTTTACACAGACTGTTCAGACAGAGTAAGCGAGCGTTCCGAGCGAACGCAGTGATGCAAATGCTAAATCCCACTTGGTCATGCTTGCTTGGATTTTAAGGATATATTGAACTCGACCTCTTTTCAGGTGATATTGGTATCAGATGAACTGACGTGAAGACTGGTAGATTTAACGGGAAACTGTACTTGATAAGGATTAAACATTTACATTTTTCACCGTCAAGAAAGAGCCATAAGTATGTCCTCAAATTGATTAAAACGTTACGTATAAAAAAATCACATTTTACATTGAATGACCGAACGCAGTCCTCTCTACTGTCCCAGTCTGTGTGATGCATGCTGGGATGACAGAAGGCCTGGTGTGTTCCTATATGTATTCCCCACAAATGTTAATAAATACTAATCTATTAATAGTTCGGCATCACGCTTGTGTGTGGGTGGGCGCGCAGATTATTCGTTGATATATGAGCAACGGAGGGAACGTGGCTGAATAGCTCTTGCACTCTGATAAAACGGAAAGTGTCGAAAATTTCATTCGCTGTTCTTTAGTCGGGCTTTCTATGAAGTCGGACACTTTTATACCCCTTTAGCGATAGCCGGGTCTCCTCGACGTGTGGTTTATTTTGTCTTCACCTTGAGCATCACATCAGTTACACATCACACATAACGCGTGCAGGAGGGCCTCTCACATACCGCGCGCAGAAGGCAGGGGGGGGGGAGGATTCGGCCCCTGTCCCTAGGATTTCGGAAGGTACTGAAGCTATAAGCACACAATTTGGAGGTTAGATTACGGATATAGTGAACTACAAATTGCATGACCCTAGGCCTTTAAGGTTAAATGAGGTCGTGATCGGCTGCCTCACCGCACCGCCGCTGCACCACACCGACGAAACCTTTGTGACCTTGAACGCTCGCCGGCCGCCGCCCGGTCGGTCGATTTGACACCCCCACAATTCCTATATTTACTAACGGATTTCGATTTTGTGTTACATAGGATACGCTTATCGATTTTTAGTAGTAACAAGCTTGCATTACAATATCGCCGCCCTTTTATGAAGTAAGGTTAAAAAATACAGTCGTGGGGGAATTCCGTCCTCCCCCCTCCTCGGGTGCACGTGTGAAACAGCCACATCCTATACATACATCAATTCTGCAGCACCCTCAATCAATTTCATTAAACGGAGCCTATGGTTGGTTATGGTTCGTTCAACCTATGGTTGAACGCATATATATTGGAAACTAATAATATCGTAATACAAATACTTCTGTAGATTGCGAGCAAACTGAGCTTATCACATGAATCTGTCTTCTCTATGCCTGCAGCCTGGTTTACTGACCCATAGTGATTTATATGTTAATGGTCTGGCTACAGTGTTCATTCGGGAAAATTAATGAATATCAATTCCTGTATATATTTAAAGTATTTCCACTGTATGCATGTAAACATTTTATAATGTTACATGACATAATTATGTTTTTCCAATAAATTAATGTATGAAACGAACACCATTTCCTTGGCCTTGAAGACAGCGTCGACGCTCAGTCAGCGTTGCGCTGCCGTCACCTATGCTTACATTAAAATACTTTACATTTCAAATCATCTGAAACAACATAGGACATGGCGACGGGGACAGTAGGCACACATGGCAATAGTCATAAGATCTACTTTCAGAAAATCTATGTTCAGAAAATATATGTTCAGGAGATCTACTTTCAGAAAATCTATTGTCACAGCATCTACTTTCAGAGGATCTGTTTTCACAAGATCTACTTGAAAATGAATGTGTTCAGAAGATCTACTTTCAAGACTAAATGTTCGGAAAATCTACTCACAGGAGGGAATATTCACAAGATCTGCTCTCTATTCTGAATGTTCGGAAGATCTGCAAATAAGTTCTGTATGTCCAGAAGATATACTTCTGAATGGGAATGTTCAGAAGATCTACTTATACCCGGAAATGTTCAGAAGATCTACTCAGAGAAGGAAATGTTCGCAGGTTCTACTCTTGGGTCTGAATGTTCAGAAGATCTACTTGAAGACGAAAATGTCCACAAGGTCTGCTAATAGCTGAAGATGTTCACAAGATCTACTCCCAGGACTGAATGTTCAGAAAATCCACAAAGAGGCCTCAAATGTTAAGATATTTACGACCTACGACCCAATGAAAAAGTTCAGAAGATTTACAAAGAGGAGTGAATGTTCACAATATCTATTCTCGAATCTAAAAGTTCAGAAAGCCTACTCTCGGCCCTGAATATTCAGAAGATCTATTCTTAATTCTGGTTGCTCAGAAGACCTACCCAGATGAGAAAATGTTCAAAAGATCTACTCTCGTGTCTGAATGTTCAGAAGATCTACTCTCAGGTCTGAATATTCAGAAGATCTTGATTTCCAAGAAGGATAAGTTCGGCTAGCTATCGCTAGGTAGCAGCATGGTCTAGGTAATGCCGCAATGAATTAGGGTTGAATCTGATGAGATTAAACGTTGAAACATAGGTAACAATATTCATCGCTAGATACCAAGATGATGCGATTGGATACGTGTGCCGATATTGTTAGCTTTCGAGAGCTCGGCAACCAGTCATCGCTGATATGCGGCGCAGTGGCGGACGGAGAGGACGAACACATTGTTCAGACCTATTTGTATTCGGTTTTAGGCTTAGGTTAAAATGCTCATTGCACTGTGATACTCGTGCAATACTTCCATTTTATCCACCTGCAATATGGGGTCTGGTCATCCCCTGGTGACAGAGCCATCACAGGCTGATAAGACGGCCACAAGCTGACAAGGCCATATGCTGGCACGACATTAACTAATTATTCTGATGCATTAATTCTGATTGTCTTCGTGAAAATTGAACAGTTAAAAATGCACTTGAATGTTTTGCGTCGATGTGCAAATTTACCCACATTTTGACAACAGGGTGTTACTTTATATATGCTAAGGGCATCTGACTATCAGTCATTGATTTGACAGCCTCGGTGATTGATGTGCTCCTCCCAATCAGGCCTAAGATGAACCATTGAGTCTATGGTATGGGCGTGTATAAGGTACGAATTGTTTTCTGTTTTCTGGGCAGCCTTGGTCACCAGAGAGGTCATTTTGTTCCCAAACCAACTTCACAAAGTGACAACCATGCCTTGAGAAATGCGAATCTAACCAAAACGTTTTGCAACATGCGCCAAGTCAACCTCCTGGGAAAAATACATATCCTCGACGACTTTTACAACGTTCTTCATGAAACGAACCGATAAGTCCACTTCAGTACATGTAGGATGTACAGTACGGCAGGCTGTATAGCTTTATCATGTATATCCTCTCATCCTGTATGGACTATACCTACAAGAGAATACAAATCCTTTTCGGAAAATAATCTGAGAAGAGCTTATGGACATGAACACCCTCTTCCGGACCTCTAATTACCCGGTAGAACCGTTCAACACGTGTCCTAGTGTGAAAAGTCGACGGTATGCGTATTGCGGTGCGTGAAAAGCTCAAGCTGCGGACATTTTTGTTCGTTGGCGGTTATGTCGAGGAGGGCAATCGTTCTCGATATTCCCATGCAATTTATACCAGTTAAATATGGCGATATTTCACTCGATGAGGCTTTGGCTGGCTAGCTGACGTTCATCGTGGAACAAGCAACTTTGGACCATATGTGAGGTGGGACCATCTATGTGCGTAACACCAGCGGCCAATTGCGTTACGCATGTTTGTTCCTCAGCCCGTCACGTTTTCTCCATACTCGGCCTCAGGCTGTACACGGCCAGCCAGCAGAATACCTGGGCCGGTGCTTGGATAGGATGGAACGCCTGGGTTGCCATGATCTGGTTGGGTTGTAACAGGGACGCGGAGTGGTAGTAGGCTCTAAGTTGCACTTTTAGTCGTCTGAGCGGCACAATTAGCACATAATTCGTGCACAGATCGTAAAGAGGACAATTAAAATGGAACATGGTCAGAGCACTGCAGGTGCAGAACTGGAAAGGTGTTTTGTCTGCCATCCACGGTGTGCGCAGGTACTGGGTCCCATTTGGCATTCTTATTTATCGGGTAGTGTTTAGTGATGCCCAAGCATATACACAGTGTATAAACTTGAAAATAAAGTAATGTTTTTGGTGTGATCATGATTTTAGGAAAAAACTGACCCCCTGGATTTCGGCACGGGACATTCACTCTGTTCTCTCCCTCCCTCATTGTCACAAACACACACACACACACACACACATAAATATATATATATACATATCTATATATATATATACATATCTATATATATATATATATATATATATATATATATATATATATATATTTATGCATATATATATATATATATACATATATATATATGTATATATTTATATATATATATATATATATATATATATATATATATATATATATGCCAACTTCTTCCTCCATTGTTTCTTTGGGAATTAAATATCAGCAAGTTATTAACTGCTTAAAATCACACCAATCTGAAGACACATCGGGTGTGAAGTATAAAAATGAAGCAGCGCGACGTCTTATGAGTTTGGCCACCGGATTAAACATCGAGCGCAATTGCACGACAAATGTCTCACCTCCGTCATATTTGTCGAAAACAATCGCTAGTTTGAGATTCTAGGATTTTTGTACTTTGACTTTTTATCTTTCGATGCTACGGTTTTGGATGTTCTGGAGAACAGACATCACGACCGGTGGCCGCTATACCCAATTCTATTTTTCAAGGAGGGAGACAGGAAATTTGCAACTTCAAACACATAATTACTATATTGCTGCTAATTACTGGTTATTGTTGGGTGGTATTGTCTTTCCTCACTCAAACGCATCAATGAAAGCATTCTCGGACTATGCCTAGCTGCGCCAGCATGCAAAATACAAATACAGGGTAGTTCTCCATTTTGTCGAGAAAAAAAATCATGTAACGGGCAAAACTATATGGGCAATGCATAAACTTCGTATGTTTCATGCGCAGCACCGCCCCCACGCAAACTACAAATCATTTTGTGGAGGAGTAAAATACAATTAAAACCATTTAAACATCAGGGAGATGTCCCCATCCCAGCCTCCGCCTTCAGCACCTAAAATATCACACAAACTATAACGTAAAATTCCCTTAGGGTAAATGTTCACCTGCCTGCACCTTGATCGCAAACACTCGCTATTATAGACAGGCATGTAACGTACTCGCTTTAAAGGCGGCGCAAATGACCTTTATGGTCCGGCACGCCTAAAAAAATCACTCCCCCCATGCGCAGCGAAATTGAAACATGCCTGATGCTACCAATCTATGCAATATATGAGGAAAAAGCTCTGACGTCACCAAGGCTTGATGGGAACTTTGTTGTACCTTTAAAGGTTTGCTTTGGAAGTCATGTGCGCCATAGCTTAGTACCTATTGTTTTCTTTAGGAATATAAATTATAATGCAGTGTCCATGCAGCTTATTGCTGAGTTTTGTCTTTCATGGTATCATAAGCTGGCAGATTGGCTCACGCATGGCTCTCGTTGGTTCAGTTTGAGACTTGGTTTCCCCATATCAATATTGAATGCATGCACATCAACATTGTCACTGGGCATGTAGGTACCTAGGTAGGCACCAGGTAAATATCAAGCTGATAGTGTGATGGGTGGGCTGTTGAAGATAATTCTAGTTTGTATATCTACAATCTCGATGATAACTGTGATTGTTGGTCACTGGTTCACTCACTGGTATGCAAGTTTGACAATGACTGGAAATTGAGAATGGAATGAACCTTGTTTAAGCTCCATATGCATGTGGTTTTGCCATTGGTGATGTATACAAACCACCGTATGACAATGCAATTGTTGTTTTGTGGCTGAGCATATTTTTTGGGGTCAATCTGGTTTAAAATGCGTTAGCATCAGCCAATCTCAACATTTTATGATGTAAGTTGTCCTTCCACAGGGGAGGGAAATCCAGCTATTTTGTTTTTTTTTCACACAATTTTGAATTTTGTAGTAAAAGGTGGTGAGTCAACCCACTCATTATTCCAAATCTGTTTCTTTTCAGTACAAAATGTGCTGGTTAACATCAACTACGTTTTCTATGTACCTAGCGTGGTGTTTTTTCCTTTAACTTCTTTATCAGCATAGAAATAGCATAGGTTATTGGGGGGTCCAAATCAACATGGGGGGGGGGCAAGATCAACATTGGTGGGGCCATGGCCTCCACAAAAGGATACAAATCGACGTCCCTGCTGGAGATCCCCTCGATGTCCGCAGTAACATTGCGTCTGACGCCTAACGATTAATCTTTATGAAAGTTCTTCCACTCCAATCTCCCGCTCTCACCAGCAAAAGGCATGGACACGGCTAATGCGGCGGGCAATTCACGTCCTACTCGCATGTGCCGCCGCTCTGGCGGCTGCGTCCGGAAGCTTTTGCGCGTTGTCTCCCATTGAAATAATACTATCAAACATTCAAAAGCCAATCCTGTCATCCACAAGTCACTTACACTTATATGCATCCAAATATTTCGATTTAACGTTCTTTCATCTTCATATTCATGTTTCAAATAGAGTAATATATACACTTACTTTCCTAGCGAACAAATACTGATGCGCGTCGCCCAACACTGCGAATAATCGTCTGAAATGCGTCGGACAGACCGACAATGAAAACAGGTCTTGGCATGGTGTTTTCTTTTTAGCTGGTCGCGGTGCCCCAATGTCCGATCCAACGTGAGGATGGGCTCCTATCGATCAACCAAACGCGTGCTCCGACCTTCCGGCCGCCCAGTTATGCATACATTTTGATCCTGCATTCGGCACCATGGCGACCGCCTACAACAGCGGCCGGTCCAACCTGTCGACGTACAGTCGCCAGTCCCCCCGACGTCGGTACAGTCGCCAGTCCCCCCGACGTCGGTACAGTCGCCAGTCCCTCCGACGTCGGTACAGTCGCCAGTCCCCCCGACGTCGGTACAGTCGCCAGTCCCCCCGACGTCGGTACAGTCACCAGTCCCCCCGACGTCGGTACAGTCGCCAGTCCCCTCGACGTCGGTGAAGTCGCCAGTCCAGCTGCCGTCGGCGCTGACGTGCCCGTGCTCGCTCCGCCATGCCGTCTCTGCCTCCGCCGCTGCTGTTGCTGCTGCTGCTGACCCAGCTGACGTCGCTGCCGGCGCCGTTGAGTGCCGCCACCGCACGCCGACTGCGTGTGCCGAACTGGGCCACTCCGGAGGACACAAGCCATGATGAGACAAGAAGCACCGTGCCGGCCATGAGTCGCCTCCAGTGTGGCTTGCTCTGCCTGGAGTACGCTGGATGCCTTGCAGTCGCCTTCGACGACCATCTGTTCTCCTGTCAGCTGGTGTACTGTACTGTACTGCGCCTCCCGGTGGGGGTACCATGACGGCCTCTGCTATTGGGTGACCGGCCTAGTTAATAATTGGCTCGGAGCAGCTGATCACTGCCAGACGCTTCGTTCCGGCTCTACCCTGGCACCTGTCCCAACATCGGCCGTGCATCAGTTCCTCTTGAACATGAAGAATGAAAAAAACCACGCATGTAACTATGCCTCGATCGGCGTGCACCATCTGCCGGAATTTGCCTACCGTGGGTTCCGCACCGTGAATGGCAGCTCAATAGCTTACTCGGAATGGGCAGATGGTAATCCAAATAAGGGCATGAAAATGCACCTTGGTGTCGCTCTTTTCTCCGGGAGACAGATGAATTGGATAGACATAAATGTTGATGGTGATTATACAAATGTTTGCGGACTGTGCATGCATGATCCGGCCAAGTAAACACCTGGCCACAACTGATCACAACTCCACACCTGGACGGCCTCCGCTGACCCGGCCAAGTAAACACCTGGCCACAACTGGTCAGAACTCCACACCTGGACGGCCTCCGCTGACCCAGCCAGGTAAACACCTGGCCACAACTTAAGACGACACCACACAGAGACCGCCACCACCATCACCACTACACAACATTACGGCGGAGCATGGCAGCAGCCTCCAAGGTTTGTAGTCCGCCAGGAAAAACTTATGTCAAAGGCAGCTGATGGAGACGGGCCTACAAGAGCAGCTCGTACACTGCCGATACACACCGAAGCATCCTGATGCACCTTGAAGACAGCTGATGGATGCCTAGTACATTGGTTTCAGTATGGTGGAAAATTAGAAGAAAATGCCAGGAACAAGACGCCCGTCCTGAAGGCACCAGAGCGCGACTGCGCAATTTCGTAACAGCACGTGTGAGCAGACAATGATGAACCGGCGTGTGTCAGTGTGTGCCGTCGAGACCGACACCAGCGGTACCAGCACCCACTCCTGCCGTCTGACAGGCAGTACGCCGCACTGTGAGTCCTGTCCAGAACACCTGGGCCGACGTCAATGAATACTGCACCGTGAACACTTGAGCCGGCGGCGCGGTAGCACCTGCAGAAGGTGCTGCAGAAGGCACTGCAGAAGCGATTGCGGCAGCAGCTGTGTGAACAGATGTGTGACGAGCAGCGCAGAACGTGCCACGTTGGAGGCGGCGAAGACACCGCGACGCACAAGTCCGCGCCAGGAGGGTATACAAGAGGTGTGTGACACGTCTCCGCCGTCCAGATGTGGCTGCGATGTCCTCGGCTCCAGCGGTCGGCATCGCAGCAGGTGGACAGTGCTCCCGTGCCTGTTCAGCAGCGCACACCTGGACACCTGAGCCGACACCTGACGGCTGGTTAGTTAGTTGTTTTAGTTTTGAGGCGCATGGGCATGGGCCAGATAGCGCGATGCACAGTTCATTCAACACGCAAGAGTACGCCGAGCACGGAAAACAAAGACATGTGATGAAATCGCGTGGGTTCATATATCAATTTGCTTACAAACAATTGAGGTGCGACGACCAGAAACTTTTTCCTCAACACTTTGTCTCAGTTGGTCCATGAACTAATGTGTTGAGCAAGGGCTTACTTTATGTGGGAAAAGGGCTTACTTTATGTGGGAAAAGGGCTTACTTCATGTGGGAAAAGCTCAGCATTTCGGGATACATTTCAGCACCGCAGAGGTATCCAAAGGTATGCAAAACGCATCAGTAGGACGAAATAGCGAAATCCGAAGACAGGCGGAACTTAGTGCAGCACTTCTTCCCAGAGGAGCACAGGTCCAGTGCTGATCCTGATGTTCAGTTCCATTAGAGGAGTGGAGAGTACCAGGCCAAGGACGTTAAACTACGCCAATACGTCGAAAGTAGTGGGCAACATGATAGGTACAAGTTACGCTGACAGGCGAATTGTAGGAACGGTTTCTTCAGCGATTCTTCATTATCTTGATATAAAAATGTAGTGTGGTAAAACGAGTAATAACTGTCACAGCTGAATAATCCTTCAATAATTCACGGAAACCAGTGCAGGAATTCGAAACCGTCCTCGAAGATGGCGAAAAAGAGCGATAATTCAGCATTCATTTGCACCCAACTTATGGAATTTCAGGACGCTGGTCCCGGTAGGCATGGAGTACGGCTAGGTGGGACACAGTCCATCCCCCTACACATCTGCAGCACGACCACGAAAGGGCACAGGGCGGTGCTTCGGCGCAGAGCATGGCACTGATCGGATATCCGTACTGACGTCGATTGGTACGTATATCCGTTCGGTACGGATAACGAAGCGGATTGGACAGAGTTTGGCAAATATCAACGGAAACGAAATGGATAATGGATTGAGTCTCCACCTTTTCCGTGGAAACGAAAAGTGAGCAAAATAATTATACGTAATTGTGTTTTTCAACCTCAGCCTTGTAGAATAAAATGTTGGGATTACCTGATGTTGAGAGTACTTTTTAAATGTCTGAAACATACGTGATTCTTCTATTCAGCAACTATGATGCCGTCATTGTTGCTACGCGTACCCATAATGTCAAACACATGCAAAAGTAGCTTGAGCTAGATTCATTACATGGTCCCAGTAATCATTATACTGTTCGGCGTTATGCCTGTTGACAGCGACATGCCTGGTCACTGTTATGCCATCCAGATTACTTAAATCACAGTGTTAGCAATGAGCTCGAGGGTATACTATGTATGATATAATAGTCCAACTGTAAAGTAGCAAAATGTGACTCCAAACCCACGGTCCGATGACAGAGTGCAGTCACCAATGCAATGTATGTATTGTTGTTGTTGCTGTTGTTGTTGTTCAGGACAACTCCCCACCTTCCCCATCCCCAATGTATGTATTGTAGTTGTTGTTGTTCAGGACAACTCCCCACCTTCCCCATCCCCAATGTATGTATTGTAGTTGTTGTTGTTCAGGACAACTCCCCACCTTCCCCATCCCCAATGTATGTATTGTTGTTGTTGTTGTTCAGGAACTAGATAACTAGATAACTATTTAACAACTAGATAACTAGTTGTTAAATAACCAGGTATTTGTGGCACCGTGACACCAATCGTTGGGGGACTTCGACGTTTGGAACCCCAGCTCGACTTATCGGGGCCACGCTGTATTTACATTATGGCCGACGCTAATTGTTAGGGACCCAAGATATATATATATATATAGATATATATATATATATATATATATATATATATATATATATATATATATATATATATATATATATATATATATATATATTCGTATATATAGATATACATAAATATATATATGTCTATATATATATATATATATATATATATATATATATAGATATATCCATATATGTATATGTATATATGTATATATATATATATATATATATATATATATATATATATATATATATATACGTATATATATATATATATACATAAATATATATATGTCTATATATATATATATATATATATATATATATATATATATATATATATATATATATATATATATATATATATAGATATATCCATATATGTATATGTATATATGTATATATATATATATATATATATATATATATATATATATATATATATATATATATATATATATATATATATATATATATATATATATATATATATATATGGACAGATAATTACATGTCCTATTTAGTAGATCCTAATTATATATCGTATCTTATCTCTTAATATCTGTATAATATTGCATATCTAAATATATGCACAGATAGATAGATAGATAGATAGATAGAAAGCCATTGGTTTCGACCCATGCACTTCACAATGGTTTTCTTCCATTATGACCACTGTATGTGGACATTGTACTGGTTTTCCACCTAGCCTTTATCTCATTATAGCCGTAAGTAATAGAGTGCTGGTTTTCCAGCTGGCCCTAACCTCGTTATAGCCGATAGTAATACAGTATTGGATTTCCAGCTAGTCTTTATGTCTTTATAACCGTTAGTAATACAGAGCCAGTTTTCCAGCCAGCCCTTATCTCTTTATAGCCGTTAGTAATAGAGTGCTGGTTTTCCAAGCAGCCCTTATCTCTTCATAGCCATAAGTAATACAATGCAGGCATTCCAGCTAGCCCTGAGCTTTTTATAGCCGTTAGTGGTATAGTGCTGGTTTTCCAGCCAGCCTTATCTGTTCATAGCCAGGAGTAATGCAGTGCTGGTTTTCCAGCCATCCCTTATCGCTTTATAACCGTTAATAATGCAGTGCTGGTGCTACATTCAGCACTTATCTCTTCATAGCCATTAATAATACCGTGCGGATTTTCAAGCTAGCCTTGATCTCTGTATAGCCATTAGTAACACCGTGATGCACAACACGACTGCAGCACCATATTTAACATCGCCGTCAATCGATGCTATCACACATCTCATGGCGGAATGCAGAACGGTGTCGCAGTTTTGAAATGTACTGATGCACAAACTGTGTTTGAATAACGGAACGAGCCCGAATCTATGCATAGAGTACATACTGTTTGGATGCATAGATGCAAATGACATTGTCAACTTTAAGCTGCTGCTCGCGAAGCAGTACATAATAGATAGGAAACACGGGGAAATGGAAAAGTGTTACTGGCGGATTTAATGGGAAGAATCAGGACAATACATGAAATCGAAAAATGTACTGCATTCAAGAACGAATCAACGCAACAGTTTACGGATAGGTGGCAACCGCTTGTGCAAAATGCATATTTCGATATATAAGTGTACTCACCTATCATTATGCGTAGGTGTGTGCATGTGTGTGTAAGTTTACTGTGTGATGATATGCAGAAATAAAGCGCCGGTGCAATCCGGACAAAGGTGAAAAAATATTCACCAATAACAGTTCTTCCAAGAGATTAGCGCTGTGTGCGTTCAGTATAGAGACCGGAACACTAACCACTATTCACTAAGACTGCCGTTACATTTGCGGTATGGGCAACAAGAAATGGTACGCTGGAAGTCTGGCGGGAGCTGCGGTGTGCCCTGACAGGGTGTGGTCTGCACGGCGTGCCCTGACAAGGTGTAGTCTGCACGGCGTGCCCTGACAGGGTGTAGTCTGTACGGCGTGCCCTGACAGGGTGTAGTCTGCACGGCGTGCCCTGACAGGGTGTAGTCTGTACGGCGTGCACTGACAGGGTGTAGTCTGCACGGCGTGCCCTGACAGGGTGTAGTCTGCACGGCGTGCCCTGACAGGGTTAGTCTGTACGGCGTGCCCTGACAGGGTGTAGTCTGCACGGCGTGCCCTGACAGGGTGTAGTCTGTACGGCGTGCACTGACAGGGTGTAGTCTGCACGGTGTACCCTGACAGGGTGTAGTCTGTACGGCGTGTCCTGACAGGGTGTAGTCTGTATGGCGTACCCTGACAGGGTGTAGTCTGTACGGAGTGTCCTGACAGGGTGTAGTCTGTACGGCGTGCCCTGACAGGGTGTAGTCTGCACGGCGTACCCTGACAGGGTGTAGTCTGTACGGCGTGCCCTGACAGGGTGTAGTCTGCACGGTGTACCCTGACAGGGTGTAGTCTGTACGGCGTGCCCTGACAGGGTGTAGTCTGTACGGCGTGCCCTGACAGGGTGTAGTCTGCACGGCGTGCCCTGACAGGTTGTAGTCTGTACGGCGTGTCCTGACAGGGTGTAGTCTGTACGGCGTGCCCTGACAGGGTGTAGTCTGCACGGCGTGCCCTGACAGGGTGTAGTCTGTACGGCGTGCCCTGACAGGGTGTAGTCTGCACGGCGTGCCCTGACAGGTTGTAGTCTGTACGGCGTGTCCTGACAGGGTGTAGTCTGTACGGCGTGTCCTGACAGGGTGTAGTCTGCACGGCGTGCCCTGACAGGGTGTAGTCTGCACGGCGTGCCCTGACAGGTTGTAGTCTGTACGGCGTGTCCTGACAGGGTGTAGTCTGTACGGCGTGTCCTGACAGGGTGTAGTCTGCACGGCGTGTCCTGACAGGGTGTAGTCTGTATGGCGTACCGCCACGGCCCATTAGTGGGTATCGACTGCTAGAACTGTTCTGCACAGGCTCCTAGGAGCACGAGGCAGGCCAGAAAGCTGTGGCTATGCGTGGAGAACATCTCAAAACATCCTGTTTGTGCTCATGCATTTTTGGTTGCTAAGGGGAGGGGCCGAGGCTTCGGGCGCCACCTTGATTGCGTCTCTGAGAACTATTTAGCAGACGGTTACGTTGAAGTGGAACGCATTCCTGAGTCGCTAGCCAGCTAGGCGGATGCGCATACGGAAACCTAGCGCCTTAGCGGTGTCTGACAGAACTAGAGCTCTCGTGGCCCGCCGTCGGGAGGCGCTGCGTTTCTCAGATCACGGCTCTGTCGCGTATGGAGAGCTCAACAGACAGGTGCGTTCTCCCATTCGGCGCAACACTCTTAACGACGTGCAGAGGCGCATCCAGGAGAGCGGACGATGGGGCATGTGGTGGAGCATTCGGTCCACCGCAGGCGATGCCAAGCAGGGGTGTCGATTTTTGAAAAACATTGGGGGGGCCGAAGTGCCAAAACACTAGACACCCCCCCCCACAAAAAAAACTCATCGGATTTAGCCCACTATATTTTAGGATCTCAGAAATTCCGATTTCTTATTCGACGATGTGTATGTTTATGTTTATTCAGCATCCTTACCGACGGGGAAAATCGCCCAATAACTGGTGAAGTCACATAATTAAAAGAGCAGTGCTCAGTACATTTCAACATAACAACTCTTGGTTGGTCATTGGTTCTACGACACGTCGACCGTTGTGTCATATAGCGTCGCCAATCTCTCACGCCGATTGGTCGCGGGCGAAGAGTAGCGACAGGTGAGACTCGAACTCACCAACATAACAACTCTGAGTAATAGCATGCGACTGCAGTGCCATATAGTAGGCTCGGATCTATCGTCACCGTCGCCGTCACTGTTACCCTCCTCCTCACTCCACACACCAACAAACACACACCGGCTTAAATAAAAATACTTCAGCGATCAGATGCAGGATAAAACACACCGGCATTGATGAAGCATCAGAGCACAGCAGACCTGAACGGTAATGACGATGGGTGAAAGTATTTCCTTGGTGCCTAACGTTAGGGAGAGGAATTTTTCCATTTAGTACGCCACTGCAGCTGCTCAACGTGTTTTTTTCCGCAGATTGCACGATCGAGAGTAGAAAGGCCCTTCGGATAATTTTCTTTCGGGACCCATTCTTAATTTTCCGGTGCTCTGGTCGATTCGATGAAGTCTCCTTGTGGTTTTTGTGGTGAAGTCTACTTTTATAAGCCCCCTGCAGGCTATTTTTGGAACCCGGTACGATTTTTCTGGCTCTCGGTGCGTTTTTTCCGGTGCCCAAACAGGTTTCTTTTCCGGCGTCCGACGACTTCTTATTTTGTGGATCCTTGACGCAATTTTTCCGTCCGCAAGGTGACATTCCGGGTATATATTGGTACTTGGGAAGCCAGCTGCAACTTGTGGGGCTCCGGCACGACGTTTTGGCCCCAGTGAGATTTTCAAGAGAAGCGGCGTGAATTTGTTTTTGTCTAAGTGCGATTTTTGGGGGCCCGTCGTCACTTGTTGGGATCCCTTGCGGTGGCTACGACACGTTTGTGGGGGCCCAACAAGTTGTGTGGGCTTTTGGAGCTATTGTTGAGATCCCAGATTGATTTTCCGTGTCCGGACTGTTTTTCATTCACCCGGCTTCATTTGTTGGGTGATCTCAACGAGACTTTTAGAGCCCCGGTGGGACCTACCAGGCCTCTGGCGTGATTTTCAGGGGCCCGGGTGATAATTCTTAATACCCCAGTCTCGGCGTGATTTTCAGGAGGCCCCGGACCGACCGTTTGTGACCCCCGTCGTGATTTTCTTGAATCCCGGCACGACTTGTTTGCGGCCCCAACGTGATTTTCAGGGGCCCAGGTGCAAACTTTTGAGGCCCCAGCGTCATTATCGGGGCCCCTGCGCTACGTTTGGGGGCCCCGAATGTGATTTTTCTGAGCCCCGGTGCGATTTTTGGTCGACCGAGTGAAATTCTTAGGGAGCATAGCGCATTTTTTTCCTAAGCTCGGCGGACTCTTGGGGGCCCCACAACCTATCAGGACGGGGGGGGGTGAGGGAACTTCCCACAATTCCCCCTCCCCATTCGGTATGTCACTGTGCCATGCAATGATGCAACATAAGAATCCAGGAATAGTTCATCTGTTTCATCACACATGTGATTTCAACTCCCCAGTTATCCAGACAGTTTGAGGAAAGTCAAACATCTGCTACATGGATCAGCAAGGATGGATTGTAAGGCAACATGGATACCATGGAATTCCGGTCAGAGTAGTTATGCTACAATACATACCTTCTTCAACACACTGCTTTGGAGAAGGATGAGCTCCTGAAGTTTGGTCAGGGTTGGAGTTGGAGGTGGATGGAGCAACACTGTGAAGGACATAACATATGGTTCAAGAGACTTGTTTCCATTAACAATACAGGGGATGAAGTAACATTTTCATTGACTTCTATGGTTTTCATTGGCTTCATTGACTTCTATGGTGTCCTGATTAAGCAGGACAATCGAGATGGGTTTCTGTTATATGCATTTTTTTATAAAAATAAGTTTCATCCGAGTTCTTGTTGGGCTGGCTTTATGAACCAGGGTCGGATTGCTAAGCAGAGCTTGTTGCGTGAACCCTGGCCCCACCACCCGATCCATTCATTCAAGTTAAACGGCAGAATTTTGACCGAAAGTTTAACGTGCCGTCAATGCACCGACACAGCCGCCCGGTATAAACAATGTTATAATGTAGCTTTTATACCCCAGTGAGAATGGTATGGATTCACTCATCAGTGAGTTTGCAAACATACTGATGTATCAGTTAACACCAATGCAGGGAGCTATGTGATCAACATGGTCTGTGCCCTGAAGCCCAAATAGCTAAGTAACAATGCAGGGAATCTGCTGCATAACAGTTTGACCATAAATTAGCCATGATATATGGCATCATACTTCCCATGCTATTTACAATAGTGAGCTATATTTTGTGTACAAACATCAGGACATTAGAAATGTTAATTAACGTTACACACATCAGTTCCTAACAAGTGTCAGCAATACATTTCCTTCATGTGCTTTAAACATGATTCAAGAAAGCACTGTCATCGATTTTAAACTTGCAAAAAGAGTGGGCCGCCTGGCATTTTGAGTGCTATTTGAGTGAATTTGCTGTCTTGTTAGTGAACTGACCACTTATTGAGATATATGTACTTTAACTTTGCCTGCTTCCATCATGAAAATTTGTCATTTTCGAATACATCAGAAATCATCAGAATAACTTCTTGTCTACAAACCGGTGTATGCATTTCTATGAATTTCTCATATTTATTAACACAAATGATGTAGATCTGATCTGCAAATTTATAACTCAGAAAATGTTATCAGCACAGGATTCCATTCCTGAAAATATTGTACTTTCAAAATGTTATTGTTCTTTGTGAACCAATAAGTGCAATGCTGTCATGCAGCATGCAGATGGAGGTTCATCACGTACACCAGGTAGCACAAAAGAGATATTATTGCAGTCTAAGGTAACCACAAGACATGTTTTACACCCATTTTTACCTCCGCGAATCATTCAAAGGAGCTAGGTTTTGTCTAATTGCGTTAGGCTAGGCTTTTGTTGTAAGTTAGTATATGAAAAAAAAATCTTCAAAAACGGTTCAAGCTAGATTAGGTTACGTTAGACTTTTTAAATTCAAAATGTTTGAGAAAAAAGAAATTGGGGGGGAGGGAGAATTTGGCATACAAATAATCATTTCTTGCATGGAAATCTAGGCTAGGTTAGGTTAGGTTATGTTACATTTTTTTAATCTGAACATTATTTTTCATCCTATATTACTCAAATCCAAGCCCCCTTTTCCACGTTTTTTTTCCTCACAAATGAAAAGTGTGCATCTGCAGAGGAAATGAGCGGTTACATCATGTTCAGCACATTAACAAACACTGCATTGAAAAAGAATTAGAAGAAGTCAGAGAGTACCATGAGCTGAAATATTACCCAAAAAGCCAGGTATTATCACAGTTTAAGGTAACCACAAGACACGTTTTACACACATTTTACCTCCATGAAGCATACAAAGGGGTGAGGTTTGTCAGGTTAGGTTAGGCTTTTGTTGTAAGTTATAAAAAAAATCATTTGTTGGTAAATAATTTTTGTTTATGATTTTTCTACAACAAATAATAAACGGTTCAGGCTAGCTTAGGTTAGGTTTTTTAAGTTGAAAATATTTGAGAAAATGCCTCGAAAATTTAAATTAAAAACAAATAATTTCTTGTATGGGAAGTTGAAATATGTTAGGTAAGGTTATCATACATCTTGAACATTATTTGTATGCTATATTTCCTTACTCCACACCCTTTTTTGGTGTTATTTTTTACTCCCAATTGAAAGGCATGCATTTGCAGAGGAAAGGACATTAAAGTGTGCTTTTATGTATTTTATTAATATTTTTATATTTAAATTTCCAATGCAATGTTTATGAATGTCACTAAGCTGATGGCACTACTCAGTTTCTGTGCAAATGCTTACTTTCCAGGTTGTGAGCAAAATAAAATTAAAAATGGGCTTTGAGTTAGGTAACATAGCAATTAAAAGAAATACATTAAAAATTCAACATAACCTAATGTAACCTAAGCTGACCTTGGAGAAAACAACTATAAAAACTAGATTGGAAAAATATCTAGCAATTTATTTTATTGAAATTTTACAAATGAAAAAACCTAACCCAACCTAATCTAACCAGAATTATTGTGCTTTAAGGTGGTAACAAGGCAAGTTATTACACATTTGCCTCCATAAAGCAAACAAATGGGCTATGTTTGGTGATGTTAGATTAGTTTAAGTGTTTTAAGTTCGACATTTTTTGCAAAAATTGTTCCAAAATTTGAAAGAAATATATCTTTTTTCTTTAAAAGCAGCTTATGTAAGGTTAGGTTAAATTGGGTTAGGTTAGGTTAGGTTAGGTTAGATTCCGTTAGGTCAGGTCAGGTCAGGACAGGTCAGGTTAGGTTAGGTTTGGTTAGGTTAGGTTAGGTTAGGTTAGGTTGGGTTACATTTTTTTATTGTAAAAAAAATACATTGCTTGAAATTTTTACAACTTGATGTTTTGGTTTTGTTTTTCTCCAAGGGGAGGTTAAGCTAGGTTAGGTTAGGTTATGTTGCATTTATTTTATTTTAAAAAAAATACTTTACCCTATGTCACCTAATTCAAAGCTTTTTGTTGATGTTATTTTGCTTACAACCTGAAATGCAGGCATTTGTATAGAAAATGAGTGGTCCCATCATCTGAATCACATTCATAAACATTGCATTGAAATGATACATTCCACGAATTCATAAAACACCTTAAAACACAAATTTACCAAAATCGTGTTTATCACATTCCTAAACATTGCATGGGAAAAAATTAATCAGAAATTACCTTAAGCTGTAAATTTACCAAAAGGTGTGCCAACCCCTGGACGGAAATGCAACACTAGGTGCCCCAATCCTGGGCAGAAAGGGCACTAAGAGCAGTGGAATGAAAATTTTAATAAAAGTAAACTAAAAACAGCTCTTCTTGAAGACAAACGTGGTAGTTATGTGATATTAACATGGAAACCCTGAGCACAAATCAGAAAAAAGCATGGACTGGACTTTTTCAAGCTTACCTGCCAACTTCTTCAACTACTGTTCCTTTGGGAATTAAATATCAGCAAGCTATTTATTCACTATCTAAAATCACACCAATCCGCAGATACATCAGAAGGTGCGATACATCAGAATGTGCGAAGTACAAAAAACGAATCAGTACGACGTCACATGAGATTGGCCTCCGGATTAAACACTGCGCGCAATTGCACCACAGATGTCTTACCTCCGTCACATTTGTCACTGTAACCTCAAATTTAGACTTCAGGCGCTGGAATTTCTGTAACTGGAATTTTTTATTTGCATGTTACGATTTTGGGTGTTCTGAGGAACGCCCATCACGATGTGTGACATTTAATGCGCGCTAGTGTCTATCGATACAAATCGACGCCCCTGCTTTGGAGACAAAAATAGAAACAAAAATTAAGCAATATATATTCTGAAAATTTTTCTAAATTGAACAACCGAACCCAACTTACCCGAACCTAATGTCAGCTGCTTTTGAAGGAAAACTTCCAATTTTATTTTGTTTTTGAAAATGATTGAACAATTTTTCCAAGGTAAACAACTAAACTAGCCTAACCTAGCTAAATCGGTATTATTGTGCTTTAAGGTGGTAACAAGACAAGTTTTTACACAATTGCCTCCATATAGCAAGCAAATTGGTTAGGTTCGGTTAAGTTAGGTTAGTTTAGGCTTTTCAAGTTGGAAAACTTTAAAAAAAAATTCCAAAAACGTTTCCCCCCAAAATTGCAAATTATTTGGTAACCTTGCAGTCTAAGGTGTTCTTTTTTTCCTTTAAAACAAAGAAAAGTATGCAGAATACCATGTTTATGAAGGTGACTAAGATGATTGGACCCACTTATTTTTTGTGCTTACTTTTCAGGTTGTGAGCAAAATAATGCCAAAAGGCTTTGAGTTCGGTAACATCGCATAAACATATTTTTTTTCCATGCAACAAAACCTAACCTAGCCTATCCTAACCTATCTTTTGAGAACAAAAATTAAACTAAATTAAAATTTCACTTAATTTATTTTCTGAAAATTCTCAACCTTAAAAAAGAAACCTAACCGAACCTAACCTAACCTAAGCTGATTTTGAATACAAAATTATATTTTTTGTAAACATGGTTGTAATTTTTTTTCTCGGAATCTTTTGGGTATTATTGTGCTTTAAGGTGGGAACAAGAAAAGTTGTATGGGCGCTGTATGACCAACGCAGTCAATGCGCCAGTAAACCCAAATAACCAACCAACCAACCCAGAAAGATGTAAGCTGTACTTCCACAGTGGAGGGAATTCCAGCTGTTTTGTTTGTTTTTGCACACAATTTTAAATTTTTCAGCAAAAGGTGGAGAGTCAGTCCACTATCTAATCCAAATCTGATTCTATTCAGTACAAAATGTGCTGGTTAACATCAATGTTTCTACTTAGCATGGTGTTTTTCATTTTTTCCCTTTAGCTTTCTTATCAGCATAAAATAGCATAGGTTATTGGGGGGGGCAAATCAACATGGGGGGGGGCAAGATCAACATTGGTGGGGCCCCACAAAAGGATACAAGTCGACGCCCCTGCATACATGCATGATTTTGCACTTATCAAAATTTAATTTCATCTGCCATTTTTGGACCACTTCACAAGCTCTTCTAAGTCTTTCTGCAGCATGTACCTAGGTGTCTAGGTACCCAGCAAATATCAAACTGATAGTGTGATGAGTGGGCTGTTGAGGTTAATTATAGTTTGTATATCCACACTCTCAATGATAACTGATTGTTGTTCACGGGACTGGATTGTATGCAAGTTTGACAATGACAATTGGTTTTTGTGCTCACCATTTTGAATTTTGTCGCAAAAGGTGGGAAGTCAGTCCACTATCTAACCCAAATCTGTTTTTTTAATTACAAAATGTGCTGGTTAACATCAACTACATTTCCTATGTACCTAGCATGGTGATTTTCTTATTTTTTCTCAACTTTTTTATGAGCATAAAAATAGCATATGTTATTGGGGGGCCAAATCAACATGGGGGGGGCAAGATCAACATTGGTGGGGCCCTGGCCCCCACAAAAGGATACAAATCGACGCCCCTGCCATCTAGACATTAGGGGGATGTCCCCATCCTAGCCCCGCCTTCAGCGCCTAAAATATAACACAAACTATAACGTAAAATTCCCTTTATGTAAACGTCCACATGCCTGCACCTTGATCGCAAACACCCGCTTTTATAGTCAGACATGTAACGTACTCGCTTCAAAAAAGGTGGCGCAAATGACCTCTGTGGTCCGGTACGCCTGAAAAAGTCACTCCCCATGCAGTTAAATTGAAACTTGCCTGATGCTACCAATTTCTGCAATATACGAATAAAAATATGTGACGTCATCAAGGTTTGAATGCGACTTTGGTGTACCTTTTAAAATAATGGTATTTTTGCGGCGTTTAATAATGGTGTTTTTGCGGCGTACGAGACATTGGGCTTGTCAAGGCTATTTCTCTTGTACAGCATTGGTCGTGGATGACTAAGGTTTGCTTAAAAGTCATGTGAGCCATAGCTTTCTTTTTTATTCTTTTAGGAATACCAGTTATATTGCAGTGGCCATGCAGCTTCTTGCTGAGTTTTCTCTGTCATGGCATCATAAGCTGGCAGATTTGCCCACACATGGCTCTCGTTTTCCCCATATCAATATTGAATGCATGCATTGTTATTGGGCATTTAGGTAGGTACCTAGGTAAATATCAAGCTCATGGTGTGATAGGTGGGCTGCTGAAGATAATTATAGTTTGCATATCCACAATCTCAAGGATCATTGTCTGCTGTTCACTGGACAATGCAAGTTTGACAATGACTGGAAATTAAGAATGGATTTTTTTCTGTTTAAGCTCACGTGTGTGGTTTTGCCATTGGTGGTGTGTACAAATATCAGTATGACAATCCAATTGTTGTTTTGTGGCTTAACATTAAAAAAAGACAATCTGGTTTAAAATGCATCATCAGTGAATCTTAACATTTTATGGCGTAAGTTTTCCTTGCACAGTGGAGGGAAATCTAGCTATTTTGTTTTTTTTGCACATAATTTTGAATTGTGTAGCAAAAGTTGGATACTCAGTCCACTATCTAATCCAAATCTGTTCTTTTTCAGTACAAAATGTGCTGGTTAACATCAACTAAGTTTTCTATGTACCTAACACAGTGTTTTTCTTCTTTTTTTTCCTTTAGCTTTTTATCAGCATAAAAATAGCATGGGTTATTGGGGGGGGGCCCAAATCAACATTGGGGGGGCCAAGATCAGCATTGGGGGGGCCATGGCCCCCGCAAAAGGATACAAATCGACGCCCCTGATGCCAAGGATTATCGAACGGCTCCCGCCGCTACGCCTGCCCAGCTGAACGGCTGCTTTGTAGGCGTTGGACCACGCATTGCTGGTGAGGATGCTGGTCAGGGTACTTCCCCGAGCCTGGCCTGCCGTTTACGGCGAGTAGTTGTCTGTGCTCTCTGTTTAGTGCCACCATCCCTCTCTGGGCTGCGTGTCATTGTGTTCGGCATGAACAGATCGTTTGTGTTCGGCATGAACAGATCGTCCGCCTGCGGTAGAGACAGCACCAGTGGGGTATGACTGCTGAGTCTCGAAGTCATTGGCAGTGTGCTTGTGCATTTTGTCAACTCCAGCTTCACCACTGCCGACTTCTCCATTTCCTGGAAGCACTCCTTAGTTTAGCCCACCTATAAATACGGTGATCCTACCAGTCCATCCAAAGTTCCTGCCATTCTCTATTATCCCGTTCATTGCCAAACTTGTGGATCGTGCACTTCACCAGCAGCTTCACGCCTACTTATACAACAACCACCACCTCTTTCCTACCCAGCATGGTTTCCGCCGTCGTCACTCCACAGAGACAGCGCTCACGTCCTTACCTGACCAGATACTATCAACCAGTGATCGTGGGGAGATATCCCTACTTTGCCTCCTGGATATTAATAAATGCTTGAACGTGATCGACAATTAAAATATCTGGACCAAATTTAGCCAGCACGGTATCGACATGTCATGGTTTTCTGCGTATCTCCAAACCCACATCCAGAGTGTCAGTATCACTGACCAACTGGATGGCAGCAAGCAATCTGTGCCACTTCCTTACAGCATCTGAAATTTTCAAGGCTCATCTCTCGGCCCATTGCTCTACTGCGTGTTCGCCAACGACCTGGGTGTGTTCGCTGAAGGCGCAGTAGTCGTTCAGTATGCAGATGACACACACATTTTGATCACCGGAAACAAAATTCGTATCCAAAGTGTCGTTGCCGAGATTGGACACATCCTGGCTTCCCTTAATATTTGGTTGGGCGAAATCGGTTTAAAGTAAATGCGAAAAAAACCAAGCTTATGGTTTTTGGCAGCCAACAAAATTTACGCAATCTTCCCAACTTCACGGTAGCGTTCATCATCAACACTTTTTCCCATTTTCGGAAGTAAAACAAATCCTATGACTCACTTTTAATGGCACCCTCAGCTGGGACTCGCATATTTATAAGATTACCAGTCGATGTTTAGTAACTGTTTCCTGTCTGTCGCATCTCAGAGGCTCCTGCCACCATTTGTGATTTCGGTGCTCGTGATTGCCTTGGGCCTGTTTCAGATCCACTACTGCTTTTCGGTGGACGGGAAATGTGCACAAAAGAAGATGTCTCTAAAAGAAGAAAAGAGCATTAACTATGGAGCAAATGTTATTTTCGGACGAACTAAATATGACCAGGTCGCGGATCTATTGGAGCGTCTTGGCTGGATGAGCGCGGAAAACTTGATCTCACACCACACGCTGTGCCTGCTTCACAAGGGCGCTGTCTACAGGAGCCGGCTTCGTTAGCCGGTACCATCACCACAGTAGCCGAGCACCGTGACCGCCACACCCGTCAGGACCGGGACTTCTGCGTCCCCAGCTGGCGGACGGAGATGGGTAGGCGCCGTTTTTTCTCTGGATGCACTGCCCTGCATAAAGAGCTGCCGCACGAGCTGACGCGACTGCCAGTTCCCTGTTCAGTCGCCGCCTTGTGCGACACTTGTACATGGGACTGGACTGACTGCGGTGGATATGCGGTCTGATGCTTTCTCTTTCCGTATATCAACTGCATACAATTTGTGCATATATTTATGTACGTTTGTGATTGCCCTTATTAACTGATGACCTTTTGTTTACACCTACACAATGGGCTGTAATAGCTACAAGCATATTGTGGATGACCTGAATGCACGTCTTTGTCTTTGTTTTGCCTTCCCTGCCATATCAAATGCGCTGATAAAATACCACAGACAGCAAGTAAGCAGTGTCACCGAACTTTGGGCACATGTGGCTTGCAAAAGATGCATTCGTGATGAAGCGGTCTCTGACGTCACCATGTCTTCAGAAGAGGTTCAAATGCATGAACAATTTCGACACGCACGCAGGGGCGTCGATTTGTACCCTTTTGTGGGGGCCATGGCCCCACCAATGTTGATCTTGGCCCCCCAATGTTGATTTGGGTCCCCCCCCCAATAACCTACGTTATTCTATGCTGATAAGAAAGCTAAAGGGAAAAAATGAAAAAAATATAATGCTAAGTAGAAACATTGATGTTAACCAGCACATTTTGTACTGAAAAGAAACGGATTTGGATTAGATAGTGGACTGACTCCCCACCCTTTGCTGAAAAATGTAAAATTTTGTGCAAAAAAACAAACCAAATAGCTGGATGTCCCTCCACTGTGGAAGTACAGCTTACATCATAAAATGTTGAAATAAGCAATGTTGATGCATTTTAAACCAGGTTGTCTGAAAAACATCCGCTAAGCAACTAAACAACAATTGCATGGTCATACTGATCTTTGTACACACCACCAATGGCAAGACCACATGCATATGGAGCTCGAAAATGATTAATTGCATTCCCAATTTCCAGTCATTGTCAAATTTGCATGCAAATCATGGTTATCATTGATATTGTGGATATACAAACTATAATTATATTCAGCAACCTACCCATCACACCATCAGCTTGATATTCACCAAGGTACCTACCTACCTTCATGCCCAATGACCATGTGCATTTATATTGATATGGGGCAACCCAATCTCAAACTGAACCAACAAAAGCCACGTTTGAGCCAATCTGCTAGCCTATGAAAACACGAGTGCAAAGTCAGCAAGAAGGCGTATAGACACCTCATTATAATTTATATTCCTGAAGAAAACAATGGGTATTAAGCTATTGCCACACATGACTTCCGAAACAAACCCTGAAAGGTCATACAAGACCAGTGTCTGGTAGCGGCCAAGGCCTGTAGCGGCATTAAATGCCGCCCCCATGGTGTACCTTAGAAGGTACACCAAAGTTCGCCTTCAAAATTTGGTGACGTCATAGTTTTTTCTCTTATATTGCAGAAATTGGTAGCATCATGCGTGTTTCAATTCCACTGCGCATGAGACAGTTAAAGCATTTTTCAATTTTCAATTTTCAAAGTTTAATGAACCTAACCAAGCCGAACCTAACCTATCATAAGTTGCTGTTGAATAAAAGTTGCTGTTTGGAATTTTCCGAAAGTAAATTAGGTGACATTTTTTTTTTTTTTTTTTTTTTGGTCCTCAAAAGATAGGCTAGGCTAGGTTAGGTTAACTCAAAGCCCTTTTTGGTAATATTTTGCTCACAACCTGAAAAGTAAGCATTCGCACGGAAAATAAGTTGGTCCAATCATCTTAGTCCTCTTCATAAACATGGTATTCTGCAGAAAAAGAAAAAAAGAAAAAAAGAACACCCTAAACTGCAAAGTTACCAAATACTTCGCAATTTTTGGGGGGAACTTTTGTTGAAATGTTTTGAAAAGTTTTCCCGCTTGGAAAGCCTAAACTAAACCAACTTAACCAAACCTAACCCATTTGTTTGCTATATGGAGTTAATTGTGGGTAAAAACTTATCTTGTTACCACCTTAAAGCACAATAAGACCGGTTTGGCTAGGTTAAGCTAGTTTAGTTGCTTAACTTGGCCTTTTTTCTTCAAAAATTTTCAAAAATAAAATAAAATCGGAAATTTTCCTTCAAAAGGAGCTGACGTTAGGTTCGGTTAGGTTGGGTTCGGGTGTTCAAATTAGACAATTTTCAGAATCTATCTTGCTTAATTTTGTTTCTATTTTTTATCCAAAGCAATGGCGTCGATTTGTATGCTTTTGTGGGAGCTATTGCTCCACCAATTTTGATCTTGGCCCCCTCAATGTTGATTTGCCCCCCCGAATAACCTACGCTATTTGTATGCTGAGAAGAAAGTTAAAGAAAAAAGAAAAAAAAACACCATGCGACTTATATAGCTTAGTTGATGCCAACCAGCACATTTTGTACTGAAATGAAACATATTTGAATTGGATAGTGGAATGACTCTCGACCTTTTGCTGCAAAATTGACAACTTTGTGGAAAAAAACAAAGGAGTTGGATTTCCTTCCACGTTGCAAGCACGACTTACATCATAAAAACAACCTCAATCCTTGGCAACGCGGTACATAGTTTATCGTCGCTTTACCGAGGCTTATTGTACTGACGCACCCGAGCAGAAATCGGGCATATTCCAAATTCGGTGGAGATATTCGGCAATCGCAATCGCATTCGTGACGTCACAGCTCAGAAATATGGGCCTATGACGGCTGCAGAAGTGACAAACACCTGCTTGTAAGTTAAATAAGGTCAAAGCTCATCACCAAATGTGTCTGGAGAGACTTGATAGACACTAGCGCGCAATAAATGCCACAAATCGTGGTGGGCGTTCCTCAGAACATCCCAAATCGTAACATCAAAATACAAAATTCCAGTAAAAAAAAATTCCAGCGCCTAAAGTCTAAATTTGAGGTTGCGGTCGACAAATGTGACGAAGGTGAGACATTCGTGATGCAATTGCGCGCAGTGTTTAATCCGTAGCCCAATCTCATGTGACGTCGTACTGATTCCTTTTTTGTACTTCGCACTTTCTGATGTATCTGCAGATTGGTGTGATTTAAATAGTGAATAAATAGCCTGCTGCTATTTAATTCCGAAAGGAACAGTAGTTGAAGAAGTAGGCAGGTAAGTTTGAACAAGTCCAGTCCATGCCTTTTTCTTATTTGTGCTCAGGGTTTCCATGCTAATATCACATAACTACCAAGTTTGGCTTCAAGAAGGGAGGTTTTTAGTTTACCTTTATTAATATTTTCACTCCACTGCCTTTAGTACTTTTTATGTCCAGGATTGGGGCACCTAGTGTGCATTTCCGTCCAGGGGTTGGCACATTTGTTTGTTTGATGGAGGAAAATGTGTAATAACTTGTCTTGTTACCACCTTCAAGCACAATAATTCTGGTTAGATTATGTTGGGTTAGGTTTTTTCATTTGTAAAATTCCATGAAAATAAATTGCTTGATATTTTTCCAATGTTGTTTTTATGATTGTTTTCTCCAAAGTCAGGTTAGGTTAGCTTATATTGCATTTTTAATGTAATTTATTTTAATTGCTATGCCACCTAACTCAAAGCCTGTTTTTAATGTTATTTTGCTCACAACCTAGAAAGTAAGGATTTGCACACAAATGAGTGGTGCCATCAGCTTAGTGACATTCATAAACATTGCATTGGAAATTTAAATTTACAAATATTAATAAAACACATAAAAGCACAAATTTAATGTACTTTCCTCTGCAAATGCATGCTTTTCAATTAGGAGTAAAAATAACACCAAAAAATGGTGTGGAGTTATGAAATATGGCATAAAAATGATGTTTAAGATGTATGATAACCTTACCTAACATAGTTCAACTTCCCATACAAGAAATTAATTGTTTTTAATTGAAATTATCTAGGCATTTTTCTGAAATATTTTCAACTTCAAAAAACCTAACCTAAGCAAGCCTCAACTGTTTATTTTTTGTTATAGAAAATCATTAAAAAAGATTATTTACCAACAAATTATTTTGTTTACAACTTACCACAAAAGCCTAACCTAACCTGACAAACCTAACCCCTTTGTTTACTTCATGGAGGTAAGATGTTGTAAAACTTGCCTTGTGGTTACCTTAAACTGCGATAATACCTGGCCTTTTGGGTAATTTTCAGCTCATGGTACTCTCTGACTTCTTTGAATTTCTTTTTTAATGCAGTGTTTATTAATGTGCTTAACATGATGTAACAACTCATTTCTTCTGCAGATGCACACTTTTCAATTGTGAGGCAAAATAACACGCAAAGGGATTGGGATGAAAAATAATGTTCAGATTTTTTTTATGTAACATAACCTAACCTAACCTAGCCTAGCCTGCCATGCAAGAAATGATTTTTATGCCTAATTTCCAAGACAAAATTTTGTTCTCAAACATTTTAAACTTAAAAAGTCTAGCATAACCTAATCTAGCTTGAACCGTTTTTGAAGACGTTTTTTTGTGAAAATTATACTAACTTACAACAAAAGCCTAGCCTAACGCAACTAGGCGAAACCTAGCGCCTTTGAATGATTCGTGGAGGTAAAATGGGTGTAAAATCTGTCTTGTGGTTACCTTAGACTGCAATAATACATTTTTTTTGTGCTACATGGTGCATGTGATGAACCACCATCTGCATGCTGCATGAGAGCATTGCACTTATTGCTTCACAATGAACAACAACATGTTGAAAGTACTATATTTTCAGGAATGGAATCCTGTGCTGATAACATTATCCTAGTTATAAATTTGCAAATCATATCTACATCATTTGTGTGAATAAATATGATAAATTCATAGAAATACATATACCGGTTTGTGGACAAGAAGTTATTCTGATGATTTCGGATGTATTGGAAAATGACAACTTTTCATGATAGAAGCAGGCAAAGTTAAAGTACTTATATCTCAATAAGTGGTCAGTTCACTAACAAGACAGCAAATTCACTCAAATAACACTCAAATCACCAGGCGGCCCACTCTTTTTGCAAGTTTAAAATCGATGACAGTGCTTTCTTGAATCATGTTTAAAGCACATGAAGGAAATGTATTGCTGACACCGGTCAGGAACTGATGTGTGTAACGTTTAAGTAACATTTCTAATGTACTGATGTTTGTACACAAAATATAGCTCACTATTCTAAATAGCGTGGGAAGTATGATGCCATATAACATGGCTAATGTATGGGCAAACTATTATGCAGCAGATTCCCTGCATTGTTACTTAGTTGTTTGGGCTTTAGGGCACATCGACAATGTTGATCACATAGCTCCCTGCAGTGTTGTTAACTGATATTTCAGTATGTTTGCAAATTCACTTATGAGTGAATCCATACTGTGGCATAAAAGCTACATCATAACATTGCTTCTACAATGCATATAACAGAAACCCATCTCGATTTTCCTACTTACTCAGGACACCATAGAAGTCAATGAAGCCAATGAAAACCATAGAAGTCAATGAAAATGTTACTTCATCCCCTGTATTGTTAATGTAAACAGAAGTCTCTTGAACCATATGTTATGTCCTTCACAGTGTTGCTCCATCCACCTCCAACTCCAACCCTGACCAATCTTCAGGAGCGCATCCAGCTCCAAAGCAGTCTGTTGAAGAAGGTATGTATTGCAGCATAACTACTGTGACCTGAATTCCATGGTATCCATGTTGCCTTACGATCCATCCTTGCTGATCCATGTAGCAGATGTTTGACTTTCCTCAAACTGTCTGGATAACTGGGGAGTTGAAATCACACGTGAGTGATGAAACAGATGAACTATTCCTGGATTCTTATGTTACATCATTGCATGGCACAGTGACATACCGAATGGGGGAAGGGGCATTGTGGGCAGTTGCCTCCTCCCTGTCCCCCCCCCCCTCCTGACAGGTTGTGGGGCCCCCAAGAATCCGCCGAGCTCAGAAAAAAAATGCGCCATGCTCCAAAAAATTCCACTCGGTCCACCAGAAATCGCACCGGGGCTCAGAAAAATCACATTGTGGTCCCCTAAGAGTAGCACAGTGACCCCGATAATGACGCTGGGGCCTCAAAAGATTGCACCTGGACCCCTGAAAATCACGCTGGGGCCGCAAAAAAATCGTGTTGGCGTTCAAGAAGCTCATGACGGGGGCCACAAACGGTCGGGCCGGGGCCTCCTGAAAATCACGCTGAGACTGGGGTACTAAGAATTATCACCCGGGCCGCTGAAAATCACGCTAGAGGCCTGACAGGTCCCACCGGGGCTCTAAAAGGCTCGTTGAGATCACCCAACAAATGGAGCCGGGTAAATGAAAAACAGTCCGGACACGGAAAATCAATCTGGGATCTGAACAATGGCTCCAAAAGCCCACAAAACTTGTTGGGCCCCCAAAAACGTGTCGTAGCCACCGCAAGGGATCCCAACAAGGGACCACGTGGCCCCCGAAAATCGCACTTAGACCAAACAAATTTCACGCCGCTTCTCTTGAAAATCCGACTGGGACCAAAACGTCGTGCCGGAGCCCCACAAGTTGCAGCTGGCTTCCCAAGGACCAATATATACCCGGAATGTCACCCTGCCGACATAGAAATTGCGTCAAGGATCCACAAAATAAGAAGTCGTCGGACAAGGCAAAAGGTACCTGTTGGGACACGGAAAGAAACGCACCGAGAGCACGAAGAATCGTACCGGGGTCCAAAAATAGCCTGCAGGGGGCTTATAAAAACAGACATCATCACAAAAACCACAAGGAGACTGAATCGAATCGACCAGGCACCGGAAAATTCAGAATGGGTCCCGAAGGAAAATTATCCGAAGGGCTCTCGATCGTGCAATCTGCGGGAAAAAAGCACGTTGAGCAGCCGCAGTGGCGTACTAAAGGGACAAAATCCCCTCCCTAATGTTAGGCACCAAGGAAATACTTTCACCCATCATCATCACTGTTCAAGTCTGCTGTGCTCTGATGCTCCATCACTGCCGGTGTGTTTTAGCCTGCATCTGATCGCTGAAGTATTTTTATTTAAGCCGGTGTGTGTTTGTTGGTGTGTGGAGTGAGGACGAGGGTAACGGTGACGGTGACGGTGTCGATAGATCCGAGCCCACTATATGGCACTGCAGTCGCATGCTATTACTCAGAGTTGCTATGTTGACATGTACTGTGAACTGCACTTTTATTCATGTGATTTCACCAGTTATTGGACGATATTCCCCGTTGGTGAGGATGCTGAATAAACAAACATAAACATGGTCGAATAAAAATCAGAATTTCTGAGATCTGAAAATATAGTGGGCGAAATCCGATGAGTTTTTTTTTTTGTTGGGGGGTCTAGTGCGGTGGCACTTCGGCCCCCCCCCCGATGTTTTTCAAAAATCGACACCCTTGCACGTACGTGCACATGGTGAACAAAGGTCAACGTCGCACATACACATAGTTTGGGGGAAGCGGGGAAACTGTTCAACCATCTTGCAAGTTGGGAGGACTCAACATTCAGTACATATTTGATTTTACTGTTGTAAAAAGGATTGCAAAAACATCCAGCGTGTACAAATAAAACGGAGGAAATCCGGTTAATTTTTTGGAAGGCTAAATTTTCCCGACCATTCACTGCACACGTCTGGTGACGTCACGTGGTAAGATTGCGTTGCTCTATCCCCACTGCAGTCTCCATACCAAGTGGTAAGACAGAGGTGAAGCCACCTGTAGCGACGTCACTGTTGCCCTCATTAGCTACTGCTGTTGTCACGGTCGTTTTGTGTGTTACTATGACAACTCGTACTGGTCCATCTCCCCCAATTTGAATTCATAGACACGCTAATGATGCTCCCCATGTCACAGTCTGGCCTGTGCTATCTGACTCGTTGGTGCTGGGTTGCGTTGGCTTCCTAAGCCTGTTTAAGAACTGTTTTCTCAGCTTTCAATGCTGCGTTACATGTGAAATGATATCTTGGGTATCGGTTTGTTGAATGTGATTGCAGTGAGATGTATTCCATGTTTCCTTTACGACGCTTATTCGTGGTGTTTCTCTACCGACATTGTTTTACTACCGAACACTACGGTGCATACGTTTAATAATGAAATATTTCATGTAGTGTTGTGATGTTGGGATGCTGGCAGTTCAGGTAGTGTTGTGGTGTTGGGATACTGGTCGTTCAGGTAGTGTTGTGATGTTGGGATACTGGTCGTTCAGGTAGTGTTGTGTGTTGGGATGCTGGCTGTTCAGGTAGTGTTGTGATGTTGGAATACTGGTCGTTTAGGTAGTATTGTGATGATGGGATGCTGGCCGTTCAGGTAGTGTTGTGATGCTGGGATGCTGGCAGTTCAGGTAGTGTTGTGTGTTGGGATGCTAGCAGTTCAGGTAGTGTTGTGATGTTGGGATGCTGGCAGTTTAGGTAGTGTTGTGATGTTGAGATACTGGTCGTTCAGGTAGTGTTGTGATGTTGGGATGCTGGCAGTTCAGGTAGTGTTGTGTGTTGTGATGCTGGTCGTTCAGGTAGTGTTGTGATGTTGGGATACTGGTCGTTCAGGTAGTGTTGTGATGTGGGATGCTGGCAGTTCACGGCTGTGTGCTAGAGGCGTGCGGTTTGCACTTTCGTGGCCTTGGGTCAAGTCAAGGGTCACCAAATCGCCGAAAAACCCAAAAAATCCTCGCAGACATGGCCGATCTTGGTAACCGCTGGATCAATCTTAATGAAACCTTCACCAAACGATCGGACGTGTGCCAGAGGCGTGCGGTTTGCACTTTCGTGGCCTTGGGTCATGTCAAAGGTCAGCAGATCGCCGAAGAACCAAAAAATAGTTTCTCGCAGACATGGTCGATCTCGGCAACCGCTCGATCGATCTTAATGAAACCTTTACCAAACGATCGGACGTGTGCCAGAGGCGTGCGGTTTGCACTTTCGTGGCCTTGGGTCAAGTCAAAGGTTACCAGATGGCCGAAGAACCCCAAACATTTTGTATCGCAGACATGGACGATCTCAGCAACCGCTGGAACGATCTTAATGCAACCTTCACCAAACGATCGGCCGTGCACCAGATGCGTGCGGTTTGCACTTTCGTAATCTTGGGTCAGGTCAAAGGTCACCAAATCGCCGAAAAAAACATGATTTTTGGCTCACAGACATGGATGATCTCGGCAACCGCTGGATCGATCCTAGTGAAACCTTCACCAAACGATCGGCCGTGTGCCAGAGGCGTGCGGTTTGCACTTTCGTGACCTTGGGTCAGGTCAAAGGTCAACAAATCGCCGAAAAACATGATTTTTGACTCACAGACATAGATGATCTCGGCAACCGCTGGATAAGAATACCGCATCCTAAATTCCAATGAAACTATCCAACAACATTCTACACACATACCAATATCTATCCAGCCCTATTCACTCGATAACTCATAACACATGTGTCGATCGAATTTCCCATCAATAAATTTCAACCATCCATGCCTGCTTAAAGGGCCTGCACAGTGTACACCTACGAGCATTAGTCACATCCTCATCCACCAGTAATTTGAACCAAAAATATAAATTCTTGAACAAGAATAATTGTCCACCCCATTGGTTTATTGTTTTTTAGTTGAACAGACAACTTGAAAGAATAAAATGAAGGGATGCAAGTCAGAATAATGCAAGCTGAAAGAATGCCGCCAGGTGTCAAGGTGGAAACACGTCGGTGTGGAGCTCCTGCTTTTCAGATAAGTTGTTGCAGAACCGGACAGCATCCTAGGCTTAACTGTGGATAGGTATTTAGCAATTACTTCTGTGCATATATTTGCATAGTTTTACCTCCTAAATTTCTTTTTTAGCAAGCAGATTATAATATTTACACCAAGAGACGCTGCCCAGCGCCATTTTGTCCATTCTGTCTGTCTTTGTCTAGGGTGTCTAGTGTGTCTTTGTCTAGTGTTTTCAGCTATTTATTTCATTTTGGCAGTTATTCAGCGAGTGATTTCTTCTTTCTTTAAAACCAGTCAACTTTCTGCACAGTGATTACCTTGTAAGTGCTGCATAGTTAGGAACTAGCATAGACCTAAGCTTTGTCGGTTATTTCGCTCTGCTCTGTTATTTGGTGAATCATTTTGCAGCAAGTTACTTTTCAATCGCAATCTAGGAATAAGCTGCAGCCTTTAGGATGGTTACTACCAGGATGCAGGCACTAGAGGATGAGGTTAGGGTCCTTAGGGCAGAGCTTTCCAAGCTCAAAGCTTCCCTTGCCTCACAGGGCTGGCCAGAAAGGGTAACATGTAAGGGGCAGTCTGTAGCAGGGGCATCCTATGCCCAGGTGGTCACAGGCCACCAGGTAACTGTAGCTTCCCCTGCTGTGGAGGTGGCAGGGAGATCTGAAGAGAGAAGTATTCCTAGTGAACAGAAGATTTCTAGTTGTAGCGCACAGGAGGGGCAGTGGTTTAAAGTCAGGGGGTGGAGGATTTGGAGGAGTGAGCCTAAGCAAGGGGGCAGTGAGTGGCAGGTGGTAGGTGGTAGGAGTGGGAAGCAACCTAGTGAAGCAGCTCAACAGGCAGGAGTAATAACATCCAATAGGTTCCAGGCACTGGAGGACTGCCCGCAGGATAGTGATAGCAGTGATAGCAGCAAGGAGACTGTGCTGGTGGTAGGAGACTCTCGGGTGCGGCATTTAGATAGAGTTTTCTGTAAAGGTAGGAGAGGCATGAGGTGCATCACCAGGCCTGGTGCCAAGGTTAGAGACCTGGTCCCAGTGGTGGCACAGGCCACCAGTGAGGACCAGTTTAGTACAGTTATAGTGCAGGTAGGAGTGAACAACGTAGGTCCTGCTAGGAGTGAGGAGCTGCTGTAGGACTACAGGGCCCTTCTGGCCACCCTGAAGCAGAGCAAAAGCAGAGTTATTGTGACAGCTATTCTGCCCAGGGCTGAAGTCTCCCCTGAGTGGAGCTCTAGGGCACTGGCAGCCAATGCCAGGGTGGGTAGGCTCTGCAATGAGTTAGGTTTGACCTTTGTTGACAAGTGGTGCAGGTTTTATGGTTCATGGGACCTATATCAATGGGATGGCCTGCACTTCTCCGAGAAGGGGGTGCAAGTGTTAAGTAAAGTGTATGAACATGTCCTTCAGGGAAACTAGATAATGGGGTGGGGAGGGAAGAAGTGGCATTACCATCTCATGAATATGCCAATAGTGACAGCATAGGCAATAGAACCTCACAGTCAGCAAATATGGATGGCAGTAGATCAAGGGGGCAGAGTGGTAGCTCATCCAGAGATAATAGAGCTACTCAGCATGAAAAAACCAAAGATGGTTATGGAACATTTCTAAAGTGTATGATGCTTAATGCTCAGAGTATTCGATCCAAATTTGACGAGTTCAAGTGTTATGTTGCTGATGAGGAACCAGATTTTGTTTGCATTACTGAGGCATGGGTCAGTGAGGGGTATTTTGGGGATAACTTGCAGGACTATGAGATCCAGGGATACAATATGTTTTCATGCAATAGGGGTCCAGCAGTGAGAGGGGGGTGGTGTAATTCTCTATGTGAATAGCTTATTCAGTTCTCAAAAAGTAGCAGATGGGGTAAAAAATGTGTCTGTGGAGTCCATTTGGCTTGATGTTTCTATGGGAAAAGGCAACAGCAATAAACTGAGAATAGGAGCTTTGTACCGATCAGGAACCTTGCCACATTCTCAGCAATTGGAGCTTGATAAGGTGATTTGTGAGGAAATCAGTAGAAACTTTCAGAAGAAATGCCTTATTCTTGGTGACTTTAATCTAAAAGGATATGAAAATGTTGGTGTTGGCTCCCCAGCATGTAAACTGTTTAGGAAATGCCTTGAAGAGGACCTGTTCTTACACCAGTTTGTAACAGAACCAACTAGGCAGGGCTCATTCTTGGACCTTGTCCTCTCGGATTTAAGTGATTTAGTTCAAGACTTGACTGTAGGAGAAACTCTGGGAAGAAGTGACCATAACATAGTGAGATTCAAGGCACATGTAGCAGGGACAATCAAGGATAATTTGGCAAAGGTTCCAAATTTTAACAGGGCAGACTTTGACTGCATGAGAGCAGCTTTAAGTGCCATAAAATGGGAAGAAGAATTCTCCGAT
Source organism: Ashinkailepas kermadecensis (assembly GCA_034440615.1). Classification (NCBI taxonomy): domain Eukaryota; kingdom Metazoa; phylum Arthropoda; class Thecostraca; family Neolepadidae; genus Ashinkailepas; species Ashinkailepas kermadecensis. The sequence goes on along the minus strand of JAOTOM010004403.1, from coordinate 81,692 downwards.
TTAAATGCCTGTGAAATGTGGGAAAAGTTCAAATCTTACTTGAGGGAAATTCAGATTAGACATGTCCCCCAAAAGCAAAGGCGCAAAAGAAGAGTAGGAAAGCCAGCATGGCTTACACCAGATTTGACAAAAGCAATTAAGGCTAAGAAAGATGCATTTAGAGTATGTAAGGAAGCTTCAAATATAGTAAATCTAAGGTTGTATAAAAAAGCTAGAGACGCAGTGAAACAGAAAACCAGAGCAGCAAAGCGAGCAAAAGAATTGGATTTGGCTAGGAACTGTAATGGGGACAGTAAAAAGTTCTTTAGTTTCTACAAGCTAAGTAAAGTTTCAAGCACAATTGGTCCACTGGAAGTAAATGGGATTATATTGAGTGAGGATAGTGAGATGGTTGAGGAATTGAGCAAGCAGTTTAAATCAGTGTTTACATTGGAGGATGTGACAAATCTGCCAACTGTGAACCACAGCCCAGCAACAGGTGATCAGTTACATGATGTTGATTTCATTGACAGTGATGTTGTTTTGAATTATGTCAGGAAAATAAAGCCAAACAAGGCAGCAGGACCTGATGGAATCTATGCTAGGGTATTGCGGGAAGCTGAAAAAGAATTGGCAATTCCACTCAGTATAATATTTTGTAGATCAGTTTCACAAAATGAAATTCCAACCGATTGGAAAAGGGCAAATGTAGTTCCTATTTTCAAGAAAGGAGAAAGAGGGAAAGTTTAAAACTATAGGCCAGTAAGCCTCACATCACTAGTCTGCAAGATACTTGAATCAATTATCAAGGATAAAATAATTGGTTTTCTGGAAGGAAACAGAGTGATTCAAGATACTCAACATGGGTTTAGAAAAGAGCGATCGTGTCTCACAAATCTCGTGGACTTTTTTAATTTTGCTACTGAACAATTTGATAAGCGAAATCAGGTTGATATAGCATATCTTGACTTTAGCAAGGCCTTTGACAAGGTACCTCATACACGGTTAATGATGCAGCTTCAGGCCCATGGTATTGTGGGTAACATCCTAAAATGGATAGGGTTGTGGCTTTCAGATAGACAGCAGAGAGTGATGCTAAATGGTACAGAATCATCATAGCAAAATGTTCTTAGTGCAGTGCCCCAAGGGTCAGTACTGGGACCACTATTGTTCATTATGTTTGTAAATAACATTGAAAGTGGCCTAAGCAGTAAGGTTTTGAAATTTGCAGATGATTTGAAGGTCTTTAGGGCAATAACAGGGCACAATGAGCAGGTCTTGCTGCAGAAAGACTTAGACGAGCTTGTGAAGTGGTCCGAAAAATGGCAAATGAAATTTAATTTTGATAAGTGCAAAATCATGCATGTAGGTAGGCAGCATATCAAGGCTCCATACTTGATGGGTGGCCAAGTACTATCTGTGACCCAGCAGGAGAAGGACTTAGGTGTTATTTTTAACACAAAATTGGGGGCATCAGAACAGACCAAAGAAGCCAGGAAGAAGGCACTAAGAATGCTTGGGGCAATAAATAGGAATGTATCATACAAAAGTGAGGAAGTCATCAGGAAGCTTTATTGTGCATATGTCAGGCCACATCTGGAATATTGTGTCTAAGCTTGGTCCCCTAGTTATGAAAAAGATTGTTGGCTTTTAGAGAGAGTACAAAAGAGGGCAACACAAATAGTGAATGGTATGGGCAACCTGGCATATGAGGAAAGATTGAAGAAATTGAATATGTTTTCACTTAGATATAGAAGGCTGAGAGGACATCTCATCGAGGTCTTTAAATTTGTTCATGGTCAGGAACAGGGTTATCTCAGGGAACTGTTTGAATTTAACAGAAATGATGCAATTAGAGGTCATCAATTCAAAATTAAAGTTAATCACAGCAGGACAAGGTTAAGACAGTCCTTCTTCACCAACAGGGTAGTAGAACACTGGAACCAGCTGCCAGAAACCATTGTCAGTAGCAACACACTGAACATCTTTAAGAACAGCATAGACAATCATTATAAGAATAGGGGGCTTGTTTTTCTGTATTCCAGGGAAAGTTGATCAACACATTTGATGGACAACTGGTTCAGTGTACAGAGTGCAACCAAGAAGGGCCCTTGTGGCTCATAGTTGCACTGATCTTTTATGTCTTTATGTCTTTATGTCTTTATGTCTAATGCAGGTCAAAAGGATACAAGTCAAAAGAGTAATACATGTACAAAAAGCATAATAGAAGATAAATAATAATACATGGCCGTTACGCTGCGCCAACGGCCAGCGCAGCGCGTCGCAGGCGACATAAGCCTGCACATCAAACTCACGTGTAGCAGCCCCTCGGGGTCCGACAGTTTGGAAGTTCTGCACCTGAGTGCGCATAATATCCAGCACTGCTATTAAGAAAAACTGCATACGGTGGGGCAGCCGCTAGAATGTGCTTTCCAAAAATGCCTGTGGACACTTTCAAGCACGCATTTTGTAATGCCACAGGTAGGTGTATGCTCAAGTTGCTGTTGAAACCTTTGCGTAACAAGCTATGAGTAAGAAAAACGCGTAAAATATCCTTTTGCTCATGTTACAGCAAAGAAATTGATACAAATTCGCACCATATATTTCGGCCACGGGCCTTCCTCAACCGTCTGTTGACCGAAGGGCCTGTTGAGGAAGGCCCGTGGCCGAAATATATTCAGTGCGAATTTGGATATATTCGTTCGATATATTGGATATATTGGAATTCGATATATTGGATAATTTGGCTGTTGCAACATGAGCATAAAGTTATTTTACGCGTTTTTCTTGTTCATGATCATGCTCAACACAGCACTGCACCTAATATAACAAGCTATCGTCGTTTTCGTTAACTATCTGTCCGGTCAATGCAAGGGCAGTAAAGACTGTTGGAATTTCAACTAGCTATCATGCAAGCAGAGGAAAACTAGAAAATCACAACCACGCTCTGCTCCTTGGCTACACTGGTTGCCGTTGTCCCGGATCTGATCGAAGTTCTCTGCAACAGGTACGGTAACACGGATCTGATCCAACTGGTACTATGGTATCCAGCTGGTACTGTGGTACCGTTAGTTGGGCAAGCAGACGACTACCACTTGCCGCGAGGTGAAGGGAAGACCCAGGAAGTCTGACGACCTGGCACCAGCATGTGGTGACCCACATAACCACAGCCGGTGTCGATCCATCACCAGATTTGGTGACCTGACCCGGAGTCACCACAGCTGTCAAGGCGACGTTGGACAGCCGCCGTCACTACTAGTCTTCTACCGGCTTGCCGATACCTCATCGAGAAAACCGCGAGCCCAGGCTACCTGAAATCTTTTTCAAAATCCCCTCCGATTTTGACCACCAATAGGGCTGTATCATAAAGTCATGCAATATCGCCGCATGTTTTCTGTTTGTTATGTGTGCTAATCGACGAGTAGATGGAGAAGCAAACGGAATGAGTTGTGGAGAAACAAAGCGCAGCTATGATGGCAAACATGGAAATATAACGAGGCTATGATGGCCCAAATGGAACAGCAAATGGAGATGTTGAAATCAATGCTCATGAACTCAACGCATGTAAACCTGATGTCCTTTGACACTATGTCGTTTGTCAGTGTTGTGTGTGTCGCATGCGTGGACGCGGACCGTGGTTTATGGTTATATCACCACGGATGCGCGACCCACTCCCGTCTGTTCGCCCCGACGGAGCCAGTCGCGTGAGAGCAAGGCTCTAGACAACAGCGTGTCTAGCCAGGCCGTGCCTAGCGAATACAGAGACCGTGATCGTACAGTGTATTGGTAACGGACAGTGATAATCGAGTGTGCACCACCACAGTTGGTAGAATGTATATGGCAGTCAAAATCGTTTCCCATTTACCTGGCCTTCACGTCCACGTCCACTTAACGATCTCTGTTCCCCGGAACCCAGGACAACCTTCAAACTCCCCGCCCCTTCCGTCTGGTGAAGACAAGCTGACATCCGATCGGCAGGTCAGCGCGTGCTTGACCGGATCATCGAGCTGGATGAGTCGGTCCAGCTCACTTCATCACGGGCTACAGACAGCTCATGATGGCAAACAGATGCCTGAGTATCATGACTGGACGGAGTGTCTGATCACGTGGACTGGTCAACCAACACTCAGACGTCGTGCATAAGAGGACTACTACGTCACCTGGTGATGGGGCGAGGTCACCCCACCCGGAGAAGACGCCTCGCAATGTGTGTTGTTCGCGTGTCTCGGGACCTCCACGTCACGTTGCCGTTATCGGTCACGTTACCACGTAATTAATATGTAACGTGGGGTGAGCCGGAGTTGAGCGGTAAGACGTTGGGCGGTTGTGCGTCACTGATGCCTGTAGATACTTTATGATACCAATTTTGCAAAGCCACGCTTCGTCGTATGCTTCAATTGCTGGTGAAACCGCGGCATAACAAGCTGTTACTGTTTGGTTAGTTATCACCCAGGCTAATACAAGGGCAGTAAGGGCTGTTCGACTTTCAACCATTTATCGTACAACGAGGCGAATACTAGACTATCACTGACATGGGATATCGGGCGGTCTGTAAGCCAAACAAAATTGTTTTGTTTGGCTTACAAAAAAAAGTTTTAAAAATCGTTTGGTAGAGGTTTCATATCGAGCCAGCGGTTACCGAGTTCGCCCATGTCTGCGAGGATTTTCTTTTAGTCCTTCGGCGATCTGGTGACTTTTGATCTGACGCAGGGTCACGAAAGTGCAAACCGCACGCCTCTGGCACACGTCCGATCGTTTGGTGAAGGTTTCATTAAGATCGATCCAGCGGTTGCCGAGATCATCCATGTCTGTAAGTCCATTTTTTCGTTTTTCGGCAATTTGGTGACCTTTGACCTGACCCAAGGTCACGAAAGTGCAAACCGCACGCCTCTGGCACACGGGCGATCGTTTGGTAAAGGTTTTATTAAGATCGACCCAGCGGTTGCCGAGATCATCCATGTCTGCGAGATGGTGTCCGTTAGTCGGTGCTTGTGAGATGGTGTCTGTTTTGTAGACCCTTGCCGCTCAGACCCCCCTCGACCCACCCGGGATATCCAGGCATAGACATGCGACATATTTCCATGTTTTAGATATGTCAATTATAAACCTACAAATACTTACATTTTTCTGTATGCCCGCGTGTAAAGTTCTGGGACTTCATATGCCTCTCGCGGAGCATACGCGAAGACACCTCTCGCGCGATATTCAACGGCAGTTCAAGATGGCTAACGCACGTGGGCTGACGCCGACTACCAATCTGCGAGTTACCGTTTTGGGTAGGATATCCGCTTAAGGGTAATCGTTTTGGGTAACCACATTACGACACCCGATTGACGGGTCGCCCTGTAAGAGTTACCCGCGATCTGCGAGACTGTCGTTGTAATTAGTTGAGTGGAGCATGCATCAGGTATATCGCAAAAGGGTAAATATTTACCCTTCCATGGATAAACCCTGATTTGATAGTTACTCTCTCACCACGACCATGAATATGTATATCTTAACCCCAAATAAGATAGTAAATTTTCAAATTACTCGCCATCAATGGGGGGGGGACGAGTGGTCTAGGGGTAAGATGCTCGTCTCACAATCGAAAGGTTATGGGTTCGGGTCTCACCTGTCGCTACTCTTCGCCCGCGACCAATCGGCGTGAGAGATTGGCGACGCTACATGACTCAACGGTCGACGTGTCGTAAAACCAATAACCAACCAACCAGGCATCAATGGGTGCCGTGAAAGAGTTACCCGTGAGTCTTGGTTAGTTTTGTTTTCAGCGGGGTAATTTTGTTTTTAGTGTTGCATTGGAAAAATATATTTGAATAATTCATAAAGTACCTTAAAGCACAAAATTTCCCAATATTCCCATCCCAATAATGTTAGGGTAGGTTTTGTTTTGTTTGTAGGGTAAGTTTGAAACATATTTTAAACATTTCCATACTTTTCAGGAAAATGTCCGATTACTTCTTTTAAAAACAGGCTAGACTAGGGTAGATTAGGTCAGGTTAGGCTATGTTAGCCTGTTCATTAAAAAATGAGAAAAGATTGTTCAGAATGTTTATATTTTTCCTTACATTGAAGGTAAGGATAGGTTAGGTTAGGTTGTTTTATTTTTTCCTTTTTAAATATTGTTTTTATTCTATGTCACCTAACTCACAACCCAATTTATGGTATTATTCGGCCTGCTGAAAAGTAAATTGAAAAGTAAACACTTGCACAGCAATTGCGTTGTCACATCACGTTAGCTACATACATCAACATTTGATTGAGAAAAATGAATTTTAAGAATTATGTTGATACCCTATCTACAGCCAAATCAAGGGGTAGGCTCTGGCGCCCCTAAGCCTAAACTCATGGTGTGCCTTCTCCCACCGCCATGAGTCAAATCACATACCTCTATTAGACCAAGATGGCTTTCAAAAACATTGGGCCCCAACAGGAAAAAAATGTCCTGGCTATTCAGTTTGTCTCCATTTCTTTTCACATACTTCATTAATTACAACATGAACTGTTCCTTTAATTCACTTTCATGCGGGCCTGCTCTAAAATGACCAATATTTAAGATATCTACTGTAGGTAGTTCAGAATATGGGTAGTGCCCTTTCTGGCACAGTGTCCTGGTAAACATTTACGGTGCTGGATATCTCTCACGAAGCTTATAGGGGACCATTATTTTCAAGACATATTTTCAGACTGAATAGGGAAAATGAGAAATTAACATTAACAGGGTACCAAACCAGTGGCGCTCAGACCCTCCTAGACCCACCCGGGATATCCAGCCATAGACATGCGACATATTTCCATGATTTAGATAGGTAAATTATAAACCTAAAAATACTTACATTTTTATGTATGCCCGCGTGTGAAGTTCTGGGACTTCATATGCCTCTCGCGGAGCATACGCGAAGACACCTTTTGCGCGATAATCAACGGCAATTCAAGGTGGCTAACGCACGTGGGCTGACGCTGACAAACCAATCTGCGAGTTACCCTCTTGTGTAGGACATCCGCTTAAGGGTAATCGTTTTGAGTAACGACATAACGACATCCGATTGACGGGTGTCGCTCGTCGATCCTGTAAGAGTTACCCTGTAAGAGTTACCCGCGATCTGCGAGACTGTCGTTGTAATTAGTTGTGTGGAGCATGCATCAGGTGTATTGCAAAAGAGTATGTGTTTATCCTTCCATGGATAAACTCTGATTTGGTAGTTACTCTTTCACCACGACCCTGAATATGTGTACCCCAAATCAGATGGTAAATTTTCAAATTACTCGCCATCATGGGGTGCCGTGAAAGAGTTACCTGTGAGCCTTGGATAGTTTTGTTTTCAGCGGGGTAATTTTGTGTCCGGGTAGCAAACAAAATAATCCCAGGTACATGAATCCGCCACCACACTTATACAAATGTTTACCAGGGGTACCTCGTTTTGGGTTAGTGTCAATTTTGAGGAACTACATGATGTTCATTATGGATGACTTAATTTTCAGGTTGAATATATACATGGATATGGCATTCACATTGGCGTTTGGCATGACATTGGCAAATGCCTGCAGGACGAATTTGATGGTTTCACTGGATATCGGTGTGAGTGAAAGCCGAGACAATGTAGTGGTGACCACAGCCCTGAATGCACTTCTAGATTGGAGAGGAGTTATCAAGCGAGATATTTTTTATTAGCCAGCATGCATCATATCAACAGTTGTGGTACTTAAATACCCAGTCCTTTTACCTGATGTATGGAATCTAAAAGAAACAGTATTTTAGCATCTGCGTGGTAGGTCGGGTTAAATCCTTTGACAACATGAGTGTAGATATTGTAAATGACTTACCCGTTGCATTACAAGGAGATTTGCAAGGATATTAGCCAATTCCTCCTCACCCTGTGCTTCTCAATGTTCATGTCCCACTGAACTTCAGCCTAATTTTACCGTCGCTATGTCGAAGACTGTTCACTACTCTTTCGTGGACTGGTGCAGGCCGACCAATTTCAACAATACCTAAACACTACTCTACACTACAACACTACCTGAGCACTGCACTACACTACAACACTACCTAAACACTACACTACACTACAACACTACTTGAACACTACACTACGCTACAACACTACCTGAACACTACACTACACTACAACACTACCTGAACACTGCATTACACTACAACACTTCCTGAACACTACACTACACTACAACACTACCTGAACACCACAACACTACCTGAACGGCCAGCATCCCAACACCACAACACTACCTGAACGGCCAGCATCCCAACATCACAACACTACCTGAACGGCCAGCATCCCAACATCACAACATAACCTGAACGACCAGTATTCCAACATCACAACACTATCTGAATGGCCAGCATTCTAACACAGAACACTACCTGAACGGCCAGTATCCAAAATTCACAACACTACCTGAACTGTCAGCATCCCAACATCGCAACACTACCTGAACGACCAGCATCCCAACACACAACACTACCTGAACGGCCAGCATCCCAACACACAATACTACCTGAACGGCCAGCATCCAAACATCACAACACTACCTGAGCTGCCAGCGTCCCAACATCACAACACTACCTGAACTGCCAGCATCCCAACATCACAACACTACCTGAACGGCCAGCATCCCAACATCACAACACTACATGAACGGCCAGCATCCCAACATCACAACACTACCTGAACGACCAGTATCCCAACATCACAATACTACATGAACGGCCAGCATCCCAACATCACAACACTACCTGAACGACCAGTATCCAAACATCACAACACTACCTGAACAGCCAGCATCCCAACATCACAACACTACATGAACGGCCAACATCCCAACATCACAACACTACCTTAACTGCCAGCATCCCAACATCACAACACTACCTGAACGACCAGTATCCCATCATAACACTACCTGAAAGACCAGTATCCAGCCGTCACAACACTATCTGATCTGCCAGCATCCCAGCATCACAACACTACCTGAACGACCAGTATCCCAACATCACAACACTACCTGAACTGTCAGCATCCCAACATCACAACACTACCTGAACGACCAGTATCCCAACATCACAACACTACCTGAACTGCCAGCATCCCAACATCACAACACTACATGAAATATTTCATAATTAAACGTATGCACCGTAATGTTCGGTAGTAAAACAATGTCGGTAGAGAAACACCACGAATAAGCGTCGTAAAGGAAACATGGAATACATCTCACTGCAATCACATTCAACAAACCGATACCTAAGATATCATTTCACATGTAACGCAGCATTTAAAGCTGAGAAAACAGTTATTAAACTGGCTTAGGAAGCCAACGCCACCCAGCACCAACGAGTCAGATAGCACAGGGCAGACTGTGACATGTGGCGCATCATTAGCGTATCTTTGACTTCAAATTGAGGGAGATGGACTAGTACGAATTGTCATAGTAACACATTAAACTACCGTGACACGAGCAGTAGCTAATGATGGCAACAGTGACGTCACTACAGGTTGCTTCACCTCTGGCCTACCACTTGGTATGGAGACTGCAGTGGGACAGAGGAACGCAAACTTACAACGTGACGTCACCAGACGTGTGCAGTGGATGGTCGGGAAAATTTAGCCTTCCTAAAAATTAACCGGATTTGATCCGTGTTATTTGTACACGCTGGATGTTTTTGCAATCCTTTTTACAACAGTAAAATCAAACATGTACTGAATGTTGAGTCCTCCCAACTTACAAGATGGTTGAACAGTTTCCCCGCTTCACCCAAACTACGTGCATGTGCGACGTTGACCTTCACCATGTGCATGTGCGTGACGAAATTGTTCATGCATTTTAACCTCTTCTGAAGACATCGTGACGCCAGAGACCGCTTCATCACGAATGCATCTTTTGCAAGCCACATGTGCGCCAAGTTCGGTGACACTGCTTACTTGCTGTCTGTAGCATTTTATCAGCGCATTTGATATGGCAGGGAAGGCAAAACAAAGACAAAGACGTGCATTCAGGTCATCCACAATATGCTTGTAGCTATTACAGCCCATTGCGTAGGTGTAAACAAAGGTCATCAGTGAATAAGGGCAATCACAAACGTACATAAATATATGCATAAATTGTATGCAGTTGATATACGGAAAGAGAAAGCATCAGACCGCATATCCACCACAGGCAGTCCAGTCCCATGCACAAGTGTCGCACAAGGCGGCGACTGAACAGGGAACTGGCAGTCGCGTCAGCTCGTGCGGCAGCTCTTTATGCAGGGCAGGGCCTCCAGAGCAAAAAATGGCGCCTACCCATCTCCGTCCGCGAGCTGGGGACGCAGAAGTCCCGGTCCTGACGGGTGTGGCGGTCACGGTGCTCGGCTACTGTGGTGATGGTACCGGCTAACGAAGCCGGCTCCTGTAGACAGCGCCCTTGTGAAGCAGGCACAGCGCGTGGTGTGAGATCAAGTTTTCTGCGCTCATCCAGCCAAAACGCTGTAACAGATTCGCGACCTGGTCATATTTAGTTCGTCTGAAAATAACATTTGCTCCATAGTTAATGTTCTTTTCTTCAATTAGAGACATCTTCTTTTGTGCACATTTCCCGTCCACCGAAAAGTAGTAGTGGATCTGAGACAGGCCCAAGGCAATCACGAGCACCGAAATCACAAATGGTGGCAGGTAGCCTCTGAGATGCGACAGATGGGCCACAGTTCCGAAACATCGACTGGTAATCTTATAAATATGCGAGTCCCAGCTGAGGGTGCCATTAAAAGTGAGTCATAGGATTTGTTTTACTTCCGAAGATGGGAACAAATGTTGATGATGAAACGCTACCGTGAAGTTGGGAAGATTGCGTAAATTTTGTTGGCTGCGAAAGACCATAAGCTTGGTTTTTTCCGCATTTACTTTAAACCGTTTTCGCCCAACCGAATATTAAGGAAAGCCAGGATGGGTTCAAACTCGGCAACGACACTTTGGATACGAATTTTGTTTCCGGTGACCAAAATGTGTGTGTCATCTGCATACTGAACGACTACTGCGCCCTCAGCGAACATACCGAGGTTGTTGGCGAACACGCAGTAGAGCAATGTGCCGAGAGATGAACATTGGAAATTCCAGATGGTGTAAGTATAAAGTATTAAGGCTTAATAAGAGCCACAGGGGCCCATCTGGGTAAGGAAGTGGCACAGATTGTTTGCTGCCATCCACTTGGTCAGTGATGCTGACACTCTGGGTGTGGGTTTGGTGATACGCAGAAAACCATTAAATGTCGATACCGTGCTGGCTAAATTTGGTCGAGATATTTTAATTGTCGATCACGTTCAAGCATTTATTAAAATGCAAGAAGGCAAAGTAGGAATATCTCCCTAGTATCTGGGATAGTATCTGGTCAGATTAGGACGACAGCGCTGTCTCTGTGGAGTGACGGCGGCGGAAACCGTGCTGGGTAGGAAAGAGGTGCTGGTTGTTAGAGAAGTAGGTGTAAAGCCGCTGGTGGACTACACGCTCCACAATTTTGGCAATGATCAGGACAATAGAGATGGGCCGGAACTTTGGATGGACTGGTAGGATCACCGGATTTAAAGATGGGATAGAGGGATGGTGACACTAAACAGAGAACACAGGCAACTACTCGCGGCAAACGGCAGGCCAGGCTCGGGGAGGTACCCTGACCAGCATCCTCACCAGCAATGCGTGGTCCAACGCCTACAAAGCAGCCATTCAGCTGGTCAGGCGTAGCTGCGGGAGTCGTTCGATAACCCTTGGCATCGCCTACGGTGGACCGAATGCTCCACCACATGCCCTATCGTCCGCTCTCCTGGATGCGCCTCTGCACGTCGTTAAGAGTGTTGCGCCGAATAGGAGAACGCACCTGTGTGTTGGGTTCTCCATACGCGACAGAGCCGTGATCTGAGAAACGCAACGACTCCCGACGGCGGACCACGATAGCTCTAGTTCTGTCAGACACCGCTGGGCTCTAGGTTCCCGTATGCGCATCCGCCTAACTGGAGCGTGCCGGTCAAAAATCAGTAAATAGCGACTCAGGAATGCGTTCCACTTCAACGTAACCGTCTGCTAAATGGTTCTCAGAGACGCAATCAAGGGGCGCCCGAAGCCTCGGCCCCTCCCCTTAGCAACCAAAAATACATGAGCACATACAGGATGTTTTGAGATTTTCACCACATGTAGCCACAACTTTCTGGCCTGCCTCGTGCTCCTGGGAGCCTGTACAGAACAGTTCTAGCAGTCCATGCCCACTAATGGGCCGTGGCGATACGTCGCAGGGCTAAAAAACCTTTCGGTGGTCGCCGACGAGATACAATTCTGGGAAATTGGTCGCCGATCAGGTACGGGTCCAATGGGGGGGGGTGGGGGAGGGGCGGCCCACCATCGGCATTGGAGAACATCAAATTTCCGAAACGTGTTTTTTTGTGATTGCCCCTTTTGAAGATTTGTCTGCCTTCCAGCTTTTCATCGATTTTTTCCTCAGCAATAGGTGTCGCTTGGCGCCCAGAATAAATTTTGGTGCAACAAAATGAGTGTCCTCCTGCCGATAGGAACTTCTACATCCGTCACCGTCGCACGCAGGGAAGAGACTGAGAGACTGTCTGTAAATAATTTGTTAATTGACTGTGCAGATGAACAAAGTCCCTCGGAGACAGTAGAGGATGAACAAAATTTGCTCGAAGATAGCTAAGGATGACACAGTCTGGATTTTGGCACATAAAGATGAAAAATCCCAAGCAATATTTGACAATCTGATATGAATTGCTCGCAATCTTCCACCGTGTATATAAGGGATGAAATGTCGAGTACCATATGAATACGTAGAATTCCCACTAACTGTTATCTTACATCATGTTGCGCACAAAACAACGAAAATTCATTCATCGCTGACAGGTACAGTAATTCTACACGTGGATGGTAGTAACCGAACCAACTAGGAGGCATAAGCCCCTTTGTTTAAGATCTTCTTAAGCACATTTCTCAGATGAGTACATTTTGTGGAAGAAACATGAAAACACGCTGATATGAACGGTATCCTGGTCCAAATGAATGTCGGTGGTGCACTTCTAAATAGCGTCCTTCTGGGGAAAAAAAGATTTTTCTAGACAATGCAAGATTACGCACAACTGATCTAGCATTTTACACCATTGTCTATCAGTTTTAGCCGCGGCAGTAAGACATAAAGACATAAAGACATAAAAGATCAGTGCAACTATGAGCCACAAGGGCCCTTCTTGGTTGCACTTTTGGACACTGAACCAGTTGCCCACCAAATCTGTATATCAGCCCTCCCTGGAATACAGACAAACAAGCTACCTATTCTTATAATGCTTGTCTATGCCGTTTTTAAAGATGTTCAGTGTGTTGCTACTGACAATGGTTCCTGGCAGCTGGTTCCAGTGTTCGACTACGCTGTTGGTAAAGAAAGACTGTCTTTTTTTTCTTTTCTTTTTTAATTCCCCTACCTATTAATAGGTAGGCAGGAGTGCCCTTCCACACCCGTGCGACCTAATTACGTTCAATTCCAGGGATGAGAAGTAGGTCATGGTAAGCAAGTCAAGTTAGGTCACACCACTCCCCACTCCAGTTTCTTGCTGGACAGATCCTGGCACCAGATATTAGTAAAAGATGTTCCTGAAGCCCTCTCAGACAATTAGCAATGCTAGTAACGTCTTCGAGGGCTCCAGAAAAAAAACTGCTATAGGTGTTAATGGGGAAATAATATAAAATCCCTAATCTTGCACGTACATCTCCTAAACTATTACTACACTAAGGAGAAAGGAGAAAGGACAAACGAAGTATGAAGAAAGAAGAAAGCAAGAAAACATGATACTTAACGAAAATATCCGAATAAGACAACAAGTTCACCATGCATAGCACAACATTATCACCGACATTCATTGGACAAGTTCATATTTTCTAGTAATGTATTGCCTGATGTGTGTTTTCAAAATGATTTTACTTCTAGGTACATCTTTAATCCTATGGAAGTGAGAGCAGATTATTTTATTCCAGGCTTTTGGTGCAATAAAGGGTAATGAAAACATCCTGTAATTGATATCAGAAAAGGGTATTTGAAAGTGTTGTCTAACTCTGAGGCCACCTTCTTGATGAAGTTGAAACATATCAGAAAGAGGTGCTGGTAATGAGTGATTTAGAAAACCTAGCATGATGTAAATGCATTGTTCGTCAATTATATCCAGAAACTTAAGAACTCTATGCTTGATAAACAATTCATTTGTATGGTATAAGTAAGGTTTCTTGTCAACAATCCTAATAACACGCTTCTGCAACTTAATAATCTTGTCAAGCTTAAAGTGGTAAGTACTTCCCCAGACAACAGCACAGTAATTTAGATATGGCAGTATTAGAGAATTATACAGAAGAAGCAATTCACAAGTTGATAGAAAGTACCTAGATTTGCCTATAATACCAATATTTCTGCTAATTTTTGAAGAAATGGCATTGATATGGCTTTTCCATGTCATGTCTTCATCGATTAATACACCTAAATATGTTATGCAGCTATGCCTTGTAATATTATAACTATTTATTTTTACATGAAGGTCATCACATGGTTTCCTGGAAAAAATTTGATATCCAGTCTTATCAGCATTAATAGATAATCTGTTGGTTTGAAACCATGCAATTATTTTGGGTATTACCTCATCTACTTTAGTTTGTAACTCAAAATGATCATTAGATGTAATAGTTATGGCTGTATCGTCTGCAAAGAGGTAAAAGCTAGGTAAATTGGAAATATTGCAAAGATCATTAATGTATAGAAGAAATAGCAGAGGTCCAAGAATCGAACCCTGAGGAACACCTATTGTGATATTTAATGGTTGGGAGAGGATGTCATGTATCTTGTTCCTTTGAGATCTATTTGATAGGTATGAGTTTAACAGTTTATATATATTTCCCCTAATGCAAAAAAAGTAAATCTTTTGTAACAAAATGCTGATGCTGACAGTGTGAAAGGCCTTTTTCAAATCCAGATACAGGGTACAAACTAATTTATTATTTACAAGGGCTTTAGTTACTTCATTATGCATCAGAGCAATTGGCATGTATGTGCTATGTTTTTTTCTGAAACCAAACTGCAGTGGGTGTATGATATTATTTTCATTTAGAAATGATGATACACTAATGTGTATTAATTTTTCCAGCACCTTCGAAAATATTGGTAGCAAAGAGATTGGCCTATAATTAGTAAATTTATTATTTTCCCCTGATTTATGTACAGGAATTATAACTGCAGATTTTAATGCATCAGGGAATATTGCAGTGCTCAGACAAAGATTGAAGAAATATGTTACATGTTGCAAAATACTTCTATATGTTCCAAGCAAAATTTTTGTGCTAATTTTATCCATACCTCCACCCACAGGGTTCAAAGACTTAACAATTTCTTCAATTTGAGCTTCATTAACAGAAGGAATATTGTTAATGCTGGCATGAGGAGGCTGTGTAAGGTAATATAATGGGCTATTGTGTGGTGCAGGTATATTTTTTTCCAATTCACTACCTATCGTTGAAAAAAAAGTATTGAATTTATCAGGTATTTGTTCATTTACACAGGTAGCCCCAGAGTTATCAACAAAGCACCTTGGGGGAACTGTTTGCACTTCATTCTTGTTTATAATTTCATTCAAATACTTCCATGTCTTTTTGCCATCACCTTTGCTGTCCTGGAATGCCCTCTTGTAATATAATCGTTTTGCATCCCTAAGCACATTGCAAAGCATGTTCCTATACATTTTGTATTTATTTTCATTCAATAAAATTATATTCCTAATATATTTTGCATAAAGTTTATTTTTGTATTTATTGAACACAGAAGTGCAGGGTTTACCCATGGTTTAATTGGATTCTTTCTTCTACTGGGTGTAAAAGTTTTAGATAATTTTGTAATACCTGTTTCATATGCCTTAATAAGTTTGTTGCATGCTTGATTAGCATCAGTTTCATCTTGAAAGGCTTCCAAGTTGCTGATGAGGTGATCATTTAATTCACTGATTTTATGTTTATCAAAGACTGTCACTGAATGTCTTGTTATATTTGAACTTTCAATTAATGACAGATTAAGAAAAACTGGAAAATGATCTGATAAATCATGAAGTAGTATTCCTGAATTGTTAAAGACATTAACATCATTGATAAATATATTATCCAAAAGGGCATCTGATTCATTACAAATCCGGGTTGCTTTTGAGATGGTTGGGAAAAATCCATAAGAATTGAACAAATTCATAAAATTAAGTGTAGGTTTATCAGAGTGATATTTCAAAAGATTGTAATTGAATTCCCCTGCTATGACACATGTACATTTGGTGTTTTCCAATGAGTCAAGTATTTTTTCCAATAGTCCATAAATATAGTGTGGCTCAGACTTGGAGGTCTATACATTTCCCCTACTAGGAATCTTTTCGCTGGTACACCCAACTTCATTTTGATTTCCAGGAAACTTGTCTCAAAATGATCATTCTCCAGGTCTTTTCTTTCCCTAGCCTCATATCTATTACTTACATATATTGCTGTACCTCCACCTTCACCTTCTTTTCTACTAGATGAAAAGAGATTATAATTTTTTAGACTAAAATATTGTTCTAAATCTTTCTTCAACCATGTCTCTGATACACAAATAACTGACCAATCAACTTTAGAGCTTGCTAGAAAATTAACAACTTCATCAAATTTATTCTTCAGGGATCTTGCATTGATATGAAGTACCGAGAATCCAGCATTACAGTTAAGTGGTTGAGGTAGGGTATAATATGTACATTGTGACAATATAAGTTCATGAGGAGGGTACTTATCATTCAAATCATTCCCTAGTAATTCCAATGTAGCTCCCTCAAGTTTGAACCTGCTCATTACTCAGATAAAGAGCCAACTGGAAATGGTGATTATATCTGGAAATGTAAAACTTGGAATAATAATTGTCCATGGACATTGAACTGGGAACACACAAAAGAGGGACCATGAATGATCGGAAAGCAAAATGGAAAAAGGAAATTAGGGAGGTAAAGTTCACACCATCAAGAAGCATAGTTTGAAAAATAAATCTAGATAGTTGTATGCCTAGATGAGATGATAGAGGAGCAAGGATTATATTGCAAGTGAAAGGAACACTTGCCAATACCATGTGTGGGAAGTTATCAAACATCCCTGCAGCAGTAAACTTTTAGCAACACCAGTTGTCTGTGATACCCCCTCCCTCTCCCAGGCAGCAATTTACAATTTAAGGACACAAATATCACCAGGTTACATGCCCTCTCATATGCCAACATGATAGTAGACTGACACATGTTCAATGTTCAAAATAAATAAATAGATCCAGATTTAATTGATTATAAGTAAATTGGCATAATAGTTGCCTTCTGTAGTGTTAATCTGCCAAGAACATCAATTCTGATGATCCTGTATTCAGAAAGAATAAGCATTAACTAATCGCTTGAGTGTTAACTAAAGGCCATTGTAGTAATGTTTGTTCAAACTGTGATTTTGCAATGACCTTTACTTTAAGTTAATTTTATATTAAATTTTTGTCATGTTAAGGTTCACATTTTGTCATGTTAAGGTCTTAACCTTGTCCTGCTGTGATTAACTTTAATTTTGAATTGATGACCTCTAATTGCATCATTTCTGTTAAATTCAAACATTTCCCTGAAATATCCCTGTTCCTGACCATGAACAAATTTAAAAACCTCGATGAGATCTCCTCTGAGCCTTCTATATCTAAGTGAAAACATATGCAATTTCTTCAATCTTTCCTCATATGCCAGGTTGCCTATACCATTAACCATTTTTGTTGCCCTCTTTTGTACTCTCTCTAAAAGCCAACAATCTTTCTCATAACTAGGGGACCAAGCTTGGACACAGTATTCTAAATGTGGCCTGACATATGCACAGTAAAGCTTCCTGATGACCTCCTCACTTTTGTATGACACATTCCTCTGTATTGCCCCAAGCATTCCTGGTGCCTTTTTCCTGGCTTCTTTGGTCTGTTCTGATGCCCCAAATTTTGTGTTAAAAATAATACCTAAGTCCTTCTCCTGCTGAGTCACATATAATACTTGGCCATCAAGTATGGCACCTTCATATTCTACCTACCTACATGCATGACTTTGCACTTATCAAATTTAAACTTCATTTGCCATTTTTCGGACCGCTTCACGAGCTCGTCTAAGTCGTTATGCAGCAAAACCTGCTCATTGTGCCCTGTTATTGCCCTAAAGACCTTCAAATCATCCGCAAATTTCAAAACCTTACTGCTTAGGCCACATTCAATGCTATTCATAAATATAATGAACAATAGTGGCCCCAGTACCAACCCCTGAGGGACTCCACTAAGAACATTTTGCCATGATGACTTTGTACCATTTAGCATTACTCTCTGCTGTCTATCTGAAAGCCACAACTCTATCCATTTTAGGATGCTACCTGCAATGCCATGGACCTGAAGCTGCATCATTAACCGTTTATGGGGTACCTTGTCAAAGGCCTTACTAAAGTCAAGATATGCTACATCAACCTGATTTCCCTGATCAAATTGTTCTGTGGCAAAATTAAAAAAGTCGTAGAGATTTGTGAGACACGATCTCCCTTTTCTAAACCCATGTTGAGTATCTTGAATCAATCTGTTTCCTTCCAGAAAACTAACCATTCTATCCTTGATAATTGATTCGAGTACCTTGCAGACAAGGGATGTGAGGCTTACTGGCCTATAATTTTCAACTATCCCCTCTTTCTCCTTTCTTGAAAATAGGAACTACATTTGCCCGGTTCCAATCTGTTGGAATTTCATTTTGTGAAACTGATCTACAAAATATTATACTAAGTGGAATTGCCAGTTCCTTTTCAACTTCCCGCAATACCCTAGCATAAATTCCATCAGGTCCTGCTGCCTTGTTTGGCTTTATTTTTCTGATATAATTGAAAACAACATCACTATCAATGAAATCAATACCGTGGTATCTGATCACCTGTCACTGAACTGTGGTTCACGGTTGGCAGATTTGTCACATCCTCCACTGTAAACACTGATTTAAACTGCTTACTCAGCTCCTCAACCATCTTACCATCCTCACTCAATATAGTCCCACTTACTTCCAGTGGACCAATTGTGCTTGAAACTTTACTTAGCTTGTAGAAACTAAAGAACTTTTTACTGTCCCCATTACAGTTCCTAGCCAAATCCAATTCTTTTGCTCGCCTTGCTGCTCTGGTTTTCTGCTTCACAGCATCTCTAGCTTTTTTATATGACCTTAGATTTACGATATTTGAAGCTTCCTTAAATACTCTAAATGCATCTTTCTTAGCCTTAATTGATCTCATCATATCTGGTGCAAGCCACGCTGGCTTTCCTACCCTTCTTTTGCGCCTTTGCTTTTGGGGGACATGGCTAATCTGAATTTCCCTCAAGTAAGATTTGAATTTTTCCCACATTTCACAGGCATTTAAATACACAAATTATTCTTCCCATTTTATGGCACTTAAAGCCTCTCTCATGCAGTCAAAGTCTGCCCTGTTAAAATTTGGAATCTTTGCCAAATTATCCTTGATTGTCCCCGCTATTTGTACCTTAAAGCACTATGTTATGGTCACTTCTTCCCAGAGTTTCTCCTACAGTCAAGTCTTGAACTAAATCACTTAAATCTGAGAAGACAGGGTCCAAGAATGAGCCCTGTCTGGTTGGTTCCGTTACAAACTAGTGTAAGAACAAGTCCTCTTCAAGGCATTTCCTAAACAGTTTACATGATGGGGAGCCAACACCAACATTTTCATATCCTTTTAAATTAAAGTCACCAAGAATAAGGCATTTCCTCTGAAAGTTTCCACTGATTTCCTCGCAAATCACCTTATCGAGCTCCAGTTGCAGAGAATGTGGCAAGGTTCCTGATCGATACAAGGCTCCTATCCTCAGTTTATTGCTGTTGCCTTTTCCCACAGCAAAATCAAGCCAAACGGACTCCACGGACACATTTTTTTACCCCATCTGCTATTTTTTTAGAACTGTATAAGCTATTCACATAGAGCACTACACTACCCCTTTCACTGCTGGACCCCTATTGCATGAATATATATTGTATCCCTGGATCTCATAGTCCTGCAAGTTATCCCCAAAAGGATATCATAGTCCTGTAAGTTATCTCAGGCAAACAAGTTATCCCAGGCGCGGCAGTTCCCGCCTCACAGCCACGGCAGTGGCCGTCTCACAAGTGCGGCAGTGGTTACACCACAGCCGTCACAGTGGCCACCTCACAGGTGCGGCAGCGGTTTCCTCACAGCCATGACAACGACCGCCTCAGTCTTGACAACGGCCGCTTCACAGCCGTGACAGCGGCCGCCTCACAGGTACGGCAATGGCCGCCTCAAGTAGTCATCACAAGCATCACAAGTAGTCACTACTACTTCGCCACATCTCTAAAGACGTAAACTATGCTAAGCTCTAAAGATCCCTCGACGACTTGTGGTGAGAGATCACAGTTCCTTCCATCGCCCCCCCCCCCCCTCCCCAATGCTTGTGAGGATAAAATTGTTCAAGCGAGGGTTTCTTTGCAGCACTCTTGATGTCATAGTCTGTGTGCCACGGGCCCACGTCAGGGGCGTTCCGCCGAACAATCAACTGATGTGAGACGTTTTGGTGGTCAGCACGTGGTTTGTGCCAAACATGGCTATATCTGTGCTTGCCATACTTTCAACCACGCCCTCGGCGAGATAAGCCACAGATGTACCACCAGTGCCGAGACTTGGACTGCGTGTACAGCAGTTCCTTCAGGACGTGGTAAGCGGCGCGGACGGGCCCTGGCGGCACGGTGTTGGGAGTCAACCCGCTAATGTGCAGGCGAGACGCAGCCGCCAGTGCAATGTAATGTATTTCGGATCCTCCCGAGCAGGGTTTTTCAGTTTCCGTTACAGAAGTGCACTAATGTGCAGCCCAAACCATCATCACGAGCATACATGATAACAACGAGTGACATCACAGTCCTGATTTAAGCGATGTTCCCGAGGCCGGAAATTAGAGCCCGGACATGCGCAGCATGGCCGAAAGCCTCCGTCTGAAAACATTGTAGCCACCTGAGTTCCTCACATCTGGAGGCAGATTGCTGCACGGTCGGCAAGCTCTCGGTATGAAGGAGCGGCGCGCGAATTCTGTGCGGCATCGTGGCACCTGGAGCTCACCGTTAGCCGTGGCCCTGGTGCTCCGTTGCGACACAGTTGAGCGACAGTTTAGTTGACCGCGAATGAGTCCTGAGCCAGTGAACTCGTTCATAATTTTGAAAACTCAGTGTGCATCTGCCTCGGATATGAAGTCCTCGAATTTGAACCATCCTAGTTCCTTCAACGTTGGCGACACATGATCCCGGTAGTGCAAGCCGGCGACAATCCTTGCACCAAAGTTGCTGCATTTTTGAATGCGTCGTTTCTGGGCTCTGCTACAGCTTCCCCAGACAGACACACAGTATCTTATGTGGGGGAATATGAGTGCCTCAATTAGCACCCGTCTCGTAATGTGAGAAAACGTATGACGCAGTCTAGCGAGTCCAAAGAGTATGCGGTTACACTGATGCACAACAGTAGATACATGCACATCCCAATGCCGACGACGCTCTAGGTCGGCGACTCCTGGATGGCGCGCAGGTCACTGACTATGCGGATGTCGTCAATCTTGTAGGATCACTTCTTGTTATTGTTGTACTTTGGAGCAGCCGAGCGAATCCATGCTCATAGTTCGGCTCTTGAAGTGCGGAGTCAGTATAAACGTGAAGGCCGATATCCCCTTAGCTTGATAAAAGAGAAAAGGGTTCACACAAAACGCAATGCATGCGGGGACTTTAGTAATAGGCGACGGCGGGGTAACTGAGATCAACGCTAATAATGCGAATTTGAAGTGACACATTTGGTTGGCCATAAGATATCAAGATATTGCACCAACGACCCAAATCTTGCACCATGTTATTGTCCTACTCAGTTGAACATGGAAGAATATGCAATCGATAGTGATCAGAAAAGAGGCGTGTATATATACCACCAGATTAGTGACTGCCAGGGTTGGAAAAATAGGATATTCCTGTATTTGTTGCATCCAGAACATCATCCTCTTGAGGAAATCTTCCTCATTTGTTTTCCCTTGGAAGTTCAATGGTGCTGTTTGACAATGAACTGCTCTGTGATGTGCTCAAGATTCACTGGGAAGTGTACGCCGATATTCCGATGTCATCGACTGGAACACCGATATCCTCTCCATATTCAATAACCCACACATTTTCCTCTCCACATCCAGGATTACAAAACACAAATCCAACTGGTGACGTGACGTGGTGACTGCTGACATGCACTCTGTCCAATCAGGGTTGGAAAAATGTTCCTGTACTGGATGTTTGTCATCCAGAACATTATCCTCCATGAAACGTCATGGTCCCTTTGGCCAAAAGATTGTAGATGTTTGCAAGTGACTGCAAACTTCCTCCTGTTTTATAAACATGCCCAAGCTGACTGGACAAATGCAAAAAGAAGTTCATGGTTCAGAAAGACAATATTGCATTTTTGGAATGGAATGCCAAACATTGTGCTCTCGAAATACAGCAGTAAAAACAAATTGACCCATGCTCAACATTCCTTGCTTTGAAACTGAAGAATTCAACCTGAATTTTGGTATACAGCAGCAAACATACTGCATATGTACAAATATGTTCCAGCTGATGACAGGTCTATTGAAAGGAAATGTATTATCCAAACTTTACTCGTTTTCAGTATTTGCCATATGTTGAACCAAGTTAAAAAAGCATATTATTCTGGACATATCTAGCATAGTTCCAGAAAAAACAAAGAAATAATGGTGCATTCCAGGGATATTTGGCAAAAAGGATGTTTGAACCAAGCATCATTTTTTTAAGCATAACTCAGCACATCTGTACATGTTCCATAATGTTTCTACAGTGCACACAAATTCTGGCACAATTATTATAGTTTCAAATCTGACATAATAACATGCATGCATTCATTTTGAACCGGACTGGGAATCCCAGTCCGGACCCAGCATCCCAATCTGGGATGCTGAAGACTGATATCCTGGCCAGAGTATAAAAAACACCATCTATTCTAGACAGATCATATTCTAGATATCTGGATGAAACCCATCCAAAGAAAAGTACCAGCATTGTGCTGCAATCTTCATGCATATTAGCATTGCAGCTTATTCTTTAACAAAACATTGGAAATGGCTCATCAAATTCTGGTATGGCAATGTAAGAGAGTTAGTTTTTGAGCGTCTTGATCCCATATAATTCAGCAATAACATTTCGTTCATGGCGCGACAAGTCCCCGGCTCCGAGACTGGCGTCGGCCTGTCTGCTGTCTACGTCAGCAGCCACCGCCAGAACGGAGACGTACATTGGACATTGTACCTTCCCCTCCCTCCTTCCGGCTGACACCCCGCCAGCCAGGCGCCAGCCACGTGACCTCTAACCGACCGGCGCGCCACGCCGCCGTCGTTAATGCTAGATGTAACTGTGTTCACATAAAGTTATACGTTTGGCTGTCCCGTAACCGTAATTGATATAATCCCGTAAGCCTTGCGATTGTAAAAGTGTACCGTAAACGTAACGCATCGTCACCGCCACTAGAAATAGACCATTTCCCCTTCTAGAAGGCCGTCGACATGGATGTGACGTCATGGAGGCTTCTACGCCCTAGACCAATCCGCGACCGGGGTCTCCCGAAGTCACTAGCGGCCGTGCGGGCCCCAGCCAGTCCGGCTTGAATACTCTGAGCGAGCGGACCGCTGCTACGCAAGCGCGCTTCCCAACTAAATTCGGCTTCTAAATTCATAGGAAAGGCAGTATCACGGCTTACCTTCCGAGGAGAACGTACTGTACGGTGGCTGTAGTTTTCGTGTGATCGTGGAGTGCTGCAGTGCAATACAGGGCAGCAAAAGGTATTGGTACTTTCGTGACTGGAGTTATCGCAAACGTCGAGGTTGCTAGACTTTCGCGTGCCAATAAGGACTTCCCTACAGCAAGCTGGATGGCAAAGAAAAGCAAGGCAATAAGACCAATTATCAGCACCAGTTCTATAATTCAATGTTCTTCCTAAACCTTCTCCACTTTACCTAAACCTTTCCCACTTGCCATCTTCAGAACTTCAATAATTTGCAGGTTGGACTGCATGCAAGATACACTAATCAGTAAGCAGATGTTTTCATCTGTAAAGCAGGTGTTAGGATAGATATCCTAGGTTACGATTTTTAATTTAATCAACTAAAAAGCATAAGTTACTCTTCTTGCCACAAAAGGTGGTAAATTTATGACTTCAGGTGTTTAATATTATTGGACTTACTTTTCCAATGGTTTATGAACATGGTTAACATGATGTGGTCACTCATTTTCTCTAAAAATGATTACTTTTTCAGTTGACAGGCAAAAGAACAACTAAAATAGGGCTGAGTTCAATAATGATGGTATTTCAAGAAACCAAATTGTATTAAATTGCACTTTTAGTACATTTTCAATTCTTGGAATTTATGTTTCCAATGCAATGTTTATGTAGGTGGATAGCATTCTGTGACCACTCATTTCCTCTGCAAATACATATTTTTCCGTTGAAAGGCAAAACAACACCAAAAAAATGGGTTTGGAGCTTGATAACCTAGCATAAAAACAATGTTCAAAAGAAAGACAAAATATAGCACAACCTAACCTAAGCTTGCATGCAGGAACATAAATTCCTTAAAAAATGGAAAATTTTCAATTGTCTTCTGACGCAAGTTCAACTTAAAAACCTTACATTGCATAACCTAGTTAGCTAAGTTAACAGACTAAATTTAATCTGTTTTGATGGAAGGCGCACCTTTTTTAATCTTAAAAAAAATTGGCAAGTTTTTTCCAACTGAAGAGAAAAGCCTAGCCTAGCCCAGCCTAGCCTAACCTAACCTAACCAAACCTAGCCCTATTTTTGCTTCATTTGGGTAAAATGTGTGTACAACTTGTCTCTTGGATACCTTAAAGTGCAATAATACATAAACTTGTGAGATCATGTTTCTGAACAAGATTAAGATAATGGGACCATTCATTCCTGTTCAAAGTGCAACTAGATTATGTTTTGTTTTTATTTCTGTGGAAGAACTTCGGTTTCTCTTATCCCGAAGAAAATCTGTTTTGAAGTAGAGCACTTTTTTGTTGACAAAAAAAAATATATGAAAAAAATGGGAAGTTTTTCCAACTGAAGAGAAAAGCCTAGCCTAGCCTAACCTAACCTAACCTAACCAAACCAAACCTAACCCAACCTTTGCTTCATGGGGGAAAAATGTGTGTACAACTTGTCTCTTGGATACCTTAAAGTGCAATAATACATACAATTGTGAGATCATGTTTCTGAACATGATTAAGACAATGGGACCATTCATTCCTGTTCAAAATGCAACTAATTTATTTTTTGTTTTTATTTCTGTGGAAGAACTTTGGTTTCTCTTATCCCGAAGAAAGAACGTTTAGCTCTGCTATATTATCTTAAGAAAGAAAATACCTGGGTTAGAATGCTAAGCCTGCAATGACACATCAGGTCAAAAGTATTAAAAATTTACCAAACTATCTAGGTTACATTAGGTATTATTCGACATTTTACATTATTCTTCATTATGTTACCCCACTCAAATACCAATATTTTGGTATTATTTTGCATACCGACTGAAAAGTGCCTATGCACTTGTGCTGGTAATAAGTGGCTAGGTAGGCCACATCCCACATCATCTTAATCATAAAGACATAAAGACATAACAGATTTGCACTCTGTACACTGAACCAGTTTTCCACCAAATGTGTTGATCAACTCTCCCTGGAATACAGAAAAACAAACCCCCTATTCTTATAATGATTGTCTATGCTGTTCTTAAAGATGTTCAGTGTGTTGCTACTGACAATGGTTTCTGGCAGCTGGTTCCAGTGTTCTACTACCCTGTTGGTGAAGAAGGGCTGTTTTAACCTTGCCCGGCTGTGATTAACTTTAATTTTGAATTGATGACCTCTAATTGCATCATTTCTGTTAAATTCAAACAGTTCACTGAGATAACCCTGTTCCTGACCATGGACAAATTTAAAGACCTCGATGAGATCTCCTCTCAGCCTTCTATATCTAAGTGAAAACATATTCAGTTTCTTCAATCTTTCCTCATATGCCAGGTTGCCCATACCATTCACCATTTTTGTTGCCCTCTTTTGTACTCTCTCTAAAAGCCAACAATCTTTTTCATAACTAGGGGACCAAGCTTGGACACGATATTCCAGATGTGGCCTGACATATGCACAATAAAGCTTCCTGATGACTTCCTCACTTTTGTATGATACATTCCTATTTATTGCCCCAAGCATTCTTAGTGCCTTCTTCCTGGCTTCTTTGGTCTGTTCTGATGCCCCCAATTTTGTGTTCAAAATAACACCTAAGTCCTTCTCCTGCTGAGTCACAGATAGTACTTGGCCACCCATCAAGTATGGAGCCTTGATATGCTGCCTACCTACATGCACGATTTTGCACTTATGAAAATTTAATTTAATTTGCCATTTTTCGGACCACTTCACAAGCTCGTCTAAATCTTTCTGCAGCAAGACCTGCTCATTGTGCCCTGTAATTGCCCTAAAGGCCTTCAAATCATCTGCAAATTTCAAAACCTTACTGCTTAGGCCACTTTCAATGTTATTTACAAACATAATGAACAATAGTGGTCCCAGTACTGACCACTGGAGGACTCCACTAAGAACATTTTGCCATGATGATTTTGTACCATTTAGCATCACTCTCTGCTGTCCATCTGAAAGCCACAACCCTATCCATTTTAGGATGCTACCCACAATACCATGGGCCTGAAGCTGCATCATTAATCGTTTATGAGGTACCTCGTCAAAGGCCTTGCTAAAGTCAAGATATGCTACATCAACCTGATTTCCCTGATCAAATTGTTCTGTAGCAAAATTAAAAAAGTCCAAGAGATTTGTGAGACACGATCACCCTTTTCTAAACCCATGTTGAGTATCTTGAATCACTCCGTTTCCTTCCAGAAAACTAACTATTTTATCCTTGATAATTGATTCAAGTACCTTGCAGACTAGTGATGTGAGGCTTACTGGCCTATGGTTTTCAAATTTCCCTCTTTCTCCTTTCTTGAAAATAGGAACTACATTTGCCCTTTTCCAATCGGTTGGAACTTCATTTCGTGAAACTGATCTACAAAATATTATACTGAGTGGAATTGCCAATTCTTTTTCAGCTTCTCGCAATACCCTAGGATAAATTCCATCAGGTCCTGCTGCCTTGTTTGGCTTTATTTTCCTGACATAATTCAAAACAACATCACTGTCAATGAAATCAACATCATGTAACTGATCACCTGTCGATGAGCTGTGGTTCACAGTTGGCAGATTAGTCACATCCTCCAATGTAAACACTGATTTAAACTGCTTGCTCAATTCCTCAACCATCTCACCATCCTCACTCAATATAATCCCATTTACTTCCAGTGGACCAATTGTGCTTGAAACTTTACTTAGCTTGTAGAAACTAAATAACTTTTTACTGTCCCCATTACAGTTCCTAGCCAAATCCAATTCTTTTGCTCGCTTTGCTGCTCTGGTTTTCTGCTTCATAGCGTCTCTAGCTTTTTGATACAACCTTAGATTTACTATATTTGAAGCTTCCTTAAATACTCTAAATGCATCTTTCTTAGCCTTAATTGCTTTTGTTAAATCTGGTGTAAGCCATGCTGGCTTTCGTACTCTTCTTTTGCGCCTTTGCTTTTGGGGGACATGTCTAATCTGAATTTCCCTCAGGTAAGATTTGAACTTTTCCCACATTTCACAGGCATTTAAATCGGAGAATTCTTCTTCCCATTTGATGGCACTTAAAGCCGCTCTCATGCAGTCAAAGTCTACCCTGTTAAAATTTGGAACCTTTGCCAAATTATCCTTGATTGTCCCTGCTACATGTGCCTTGAATCTCACTATGTTATGGTCACTTCTTCCCAGAGTTTCTCCTACAGTCAAGTCTTGAACTAAATCACTTAAATCCGAGAAAACAAGGTCCAAGAATGAGCCCTGCCTAGTTGGTTCTGTTACAAACTGGTGTAAGAACAGGTCCTCTTCAAGGCATTTCCTAAACAGTTTACATGCTGGGTAGTAGGGTGTTGCGCTAGAGGACTTTTCCTATCGGAGACAAAATGCCATAGTATATTTTTATGTGGGTGGTCATGAAAACATTCATGGTAGCAAAAAACCCGGGTTTGATGCGACCCCCATCAAGCCGGCTCGACCTAAAGTTTCCCCATTCACTTACTATGGTGATGACGTCATAATGTATGCCCATTTTTTCAAACTCAACTCGTAGACGTCGTATGGCTACGAATCAGAGACCGGTGGATTGCTCGCAATGAGAGCTTTCAGATGATGCCCATTTTGATGACCTCAGGTTAATTAAGTCACCTTCCAGGTCAGGTCAAGTTCCTTATTTTACCCAATAAACGTAATGGATATAAACGGTGGGTCACCCGTCAAAACCTTTTAATGAACATGGTTATGTGCCTTTTCAATGGTACTGAAGGTCATAATCCATCATGTCATATAATTTGAATGTCTCACAGATCAAGGGTCAAAGCAGAGTCGGATCTAGACTAGCTGTTTGGGGCACCCGTTGGATGTGGAACGGGTTTCTGTGATCCCGTGAGCGGGTTTAGTTCACTGTTTGCCTAAATTTGAAGAAAACAACCATTTCTGTGCCCGCTTTCGAAGCTCATCAGGAGGGTAAAGCCCCATTTACCCCCCCACTGTATCCGCCAGTTTCCTGCGGGATGAAGGAACATTTTGGTCGGAAGACGGACTGTCAAAGGCACAACCTGTTGACGTAGTACCGACGCCGAAAGGTGGGGGTGTGAAGCGATGTCTGGCGAGGGCGCCGGGCGGATCCGAGAGGGCGCTGTTCCGATCCTGGTGGGGGGGGTTGGAAAGCAATGTCTGGCGAGGGCGCTGGGCGGATCCGAGGGCGCCGCTTGTCGCCAAGGCTGGGCCATGGCCCAGGGGGGCGGGCATTAGGGTGTTGCGCTGGAGGACTTTTTCTCTCGGAGACAAAATGCCATAGACCCACGGTTTATATCCATTACGTTTATTGGGTAAAATAAGGGACTTGACCTGACCTGGAAGGTGACTTAATTAACCTGAGGTCATCAAAATGGTCATCATCTGAAAGCTCTCATTGCGAGCAATCCACTGGTCTCTGATTCGTAGCCGTACGACGTCTACGAGTTGAGTTTGGAAAAATGGGCATACATTATGACGTCATCACCATAGTAAGTGAATGGGGACACTTTGGAAGCCGCCGGCTGGATGGAGGTTGCATAACGTGGGATAAAAATGTGATTTTATTTGTTCTTAGGGCCCCACCCATAAAATCTCGGTATGGCATTTTGGATCTGCAACTAGCGCAACACCCTACTGGGGAGCCAACACCAACATTTTCATATCCTTTTAGATTAAAGTCACCAAGAATAAGGCATTTCCTCTGAAAGTTTCTACTGATTTCCTCACAAATCACCTTATCAAGCTCCAGTTGCTGAGAATGTGGCAAGGTTCCTGATCGGTACAAAGCTCCTATTCTCAGTTTATTCCTGTTGCCTTTTCCCACGGAAACATCAAGCCAAATGGACTCCACAGACACATTTTTTACCCCATCTGCTACTTTTTGAGAACTGAATAAGCTATTCACATAGAGCATTACACCACCCCATTTCACTGCTGGACCCCTATTGCATGAAAACATATTGTATCCCTGGATCTCATAGTCCTGCAAGTTATCCCCAAAATACCCCTCACTGAACCATGCCTCAGTAATGCAAGCAAAATCTGGTTCCTCATCAGCAACATAACATTTGAACTCGTCAAATTTGGATCGAATACTCTGAGCATTAAGCATCGTACACTTAAGAAACGTTCCATAACCATATTTGTTTTTTTTCATGCTGAGTAGCTCTATCATCTCTGGATGAGCTACCACTCTGCCCCCTTGATCTATTGCCATCCCTATTTGCTGACTGTGAGGTTCTATTGCCTATGCTGTCACTATTGGCATATTCATGAGATGGTAATGCCACTTCTTCCCTCCCCACCCCATTATCTAGTTTCCCTGAAGGACATGTTCATACACTTTACTTAACACTTGCACCCCCTTCTTGGAGAAGTGCAGGCCATCCTTTTGATAGAGGTCCCATGAACCATAAAACCTGCACCACTTGTCAACAAAGGTCAAACCTAACTCATTGCAGAGCCTACCCACCCTGGCGTTGGCTGCCAGTGCCCTAGAGCTCCACTCAGGGGAGACTTCAGCCCTGGGAAGAATAGCCGCCACAATAACTCTGCTTTTGCTCTGCTTCAGGGTGGCCAGAAGGGCCCTGTAGTCCTGCAGCAGCTCCTCACTCCTAGCAGGACCAACGTTGTTCACTCCTACCTGCACTATAACTGTACTAAACTGGTCCTCACTGGTGGCCTGTGCCACCACTGGGACCAGGTCTCTAACCTTGGCACCAGGCCTGGTGATGCACCTCCTGCCTCTCCTACCTTTACAGAAAACTCTATCTAAATGCTGCACACGAGAGTCTCCTACCACCAGCACAGTCTCCTTGCTATTATCCTGGGGGCAGTCCTCCAAAGCCTGAAACCTATTTGAAGTTGCTATGCCTGCCTGTTGAGCTGCTTGGCTAGGTTTACTCCCACTCCTACCACCTGCCACCTGCCATTCACTGCCCCCTTTCTTAGGCTCGCACCTCCAAATCCTCCACCCCCTGACATTAAACCACTGCCCCTGTGAGCTACAACTAGAAATCTTCTGTTCACTCGGAGCACTTCTCTCTACAGATATCCCTGTAGAGAGAAGTGATACTTAATCATATCAAGTAACATGTTTTTACAATATTTCGGTCTTGAAATGCCATACCTTGAGTAAAATAGCTGCAAGCCTACCAACATTTACACTCTGGACACTGCTACCCATGGCTATATCCTTGTACCTAGGAATGTAGGTAGGTACCTACTTAGGTACCTATCCACCTAAGTACATACCTAGGTACCTACCTACACAGGAGCATCAACATACGTTTCTGCATCATTGATATCCAGTTTGACATTCGACCTCCAGGAGAAACCAGGCTCCCGGTAAATATTTTAAATGCTCATGATCCTCATGTTTGTTCTTGGTGTGCTTGTGAATGTTCTGCTCGGCTCCTGAACACGAACATCCTTTGTGACCACAAAACCCTTTCCCTTATTTTTTTTTCTGCTTGCAGCCTTCTCTTGTCATTCTCTTAACCTTTTGCTGGCTTTCATCTTTTACAAATAGTCAACGCCTGGATATCTAACTAGGCACCTACCTCGAAGCTGACAATATTAAGTAAGGCAGCTCAGCAATCAATTCACAAAAACACGATATTAATTCACCACCACGATTGGGCACAATTACCCATAAACCAATTTTCGAACGAAGGACTGAAAAAGTCGGCAAGAGTTACCTGATTTCCAATTTCATATTTATAACTAGACTTCTAAGCGACGACCACGACAACCATTTGGTCGCCGTCTCGTCGGCGCTTTTGCGAGCACGGTATGCCATTGGTTTAGCATTGTGGTTGTCGGGAAAGCGCCGTCCTGTGCCGACGGGAGGTTCTAGTATAAACATGGTAGGCAAGAAGGACGGGATATTTTGCATAATTAGCGGTATGGTCCTAGTATATTTTTTTTTCTGGAAAAAGATCATTGCTGCTAAATATAAATTACTGATATTTCGACGAATTCTGTTCTTAATGGCTAAAATCTTGACGGACGTATCAAATAAAAATTCCGGTTTCGGTCGCCACTGAAGCCTGGTGAGCCAGCATCTGGTCGCTGACGCTATCGCTAGGACGGCGCTTGTTTAGCCCTGATACGTCTTGCAGATTACACCGTCAGGGCACGTCGTGCAGACTACACCCTGTCAGGGTACACAGTACAGACTACACCCTGACAGGGCACGCCGTGCAGACTACACCCTGTCAGGGCACGTCGTGCAGACTACACCCTGTCAGGGTATACCGTACAGACTACACCCTGCCAGAGCACGCCGCAGCTCCCGTCAGACTTCCAGCGTACCATTGCTTGTTGCCCATACCGCAAATGTAACGACAGTCTTAGTGAATAGTGGTTGGTGTTCCGGTCTCTATACTGAACACACACAGCGCTAATCTCTTGGAAGAACTGTTATTGGTGACTATTTTTTCACCTCTGTCCGGATTGCACCGGCGCTTTATTTCTGCATATCATCACACAGTAAACTTACACACACATGCACACACCTACGCATAATGATAGGTGAGTACACTTATATATCGAAATATACATTTTGCACAAGCGGTTGCCACCTATCCGTAAACTGTTGCGTTGATTCGTTCTTGAATGCAGTACATTTTTTTTTCGATTTCATGTATTGTCCTGATTCTTCCCATTAAATCCGCCAGTAACACTCTTCCATTTCCCCGTGTTTTCCTACTTATTATGTGCTGCTTCGCAAGAAGCAGCGAAAAGTTGACAATGTCATTTGGACATATACGCCCAAACAGTGTGTATTCTATGCATAGATTCGGGTTCGTTCCGTTGTTTAATCACAGTTAGAGCATCAGTACATTCCAAAACTGGAATACCGTTCTGCATTTCGCCATGGAATGTGTGATAGCATCGATTGACGGCGATGTTAATGATTCTGCAGTCGTGTTGTGCATCACGGTGTTACCAATGGCTATCAAGAGATCAAGGCAAGCTGGAAAATCGGCACTGTAATATTAATGGCTATGAAGAGATAAGTGCTGAATGGAACACCAGGACTGCATTACTAACGGCTATGAAGCGATAAGGTCTGGCTGGAAAACCAGCACTCTATTACTAACGGCTATTAAGAGACAAGGTCTGCCTGGAAAACGGCACTATATCTCTGACGGCTATAAAAGGCTTAGGGCTAGCTGGAAAGCCAGCACTGTATTACTTATGGCTATGAAGAGATAAGGGCTGCCTGGAAAATCAGCACTCTATAACTAACGGCTATAAAGAGATAAGGCCTGGCTGGAAAACCGGCTCGGTATTACTGTTATAAAGAGATGAAGTTTGGCTGGAAAACCAGAACTCTATTACTAACGGCTATAATGAGATTAAGGCTAGATGGAAAATCAGCACAATGTCCACATATGGTGGTCATAATGGAAGAAAACCATTGTTAAGTGCATGGTTCGAAACCAATGGCATTCTATCTATCTATCTATCTATCTACCTATGCATATATTTAGATATGCAATGTTATACAGGTATGAAGAGGTAAGATACAAGATATAATTAGGATATAATATATAATACATATAATATGTCTCCATATATATATATATATATATATATATATATATATATATATATATATATATGTCAAATGTCGCGCTTTGGGCTACAAATTATTGTCGAAGTCCCCCAAACATTGGTGTCACGGCGCCACAAATACCTGGTTAATTAACAACCAGTTATATAAATTAACATGCACGTGCGTGGCGATATTTGTATCAAGTTGGACCTCAATTGAAGTCATGCTGAGGTTAGGGACATTTTCACGAAAACCTGCTTCGTTTGCGAGCAACATGTTCGTCAGTTTCTGTGACACTGCTAACTTACCAGCTGTAGTATGTGATGTGCCTATTATAATGATCAGAGATGGCAATGGTATTGGGGACGGGGAAGGTGGGGAGTTGTCCTGAGCAACAACAACAACTATACATACATTGGGGAAGGGGAAGGTGGGGAGTTGTCCTGAGCAACAACAACAATACATACATTGGGGATGGGGAAGGTGGGGAGTTGTCCTGAGCAACAACAACAATACATACATTGGGGATGGGGAAGGTGGGGAGTTGTCCTGAACAACAACAACAACAATACGTACATTGGGGATGGGGAAGGTGGGGAGTTGTCCTGAACAACAACAACTACAATACATACATTGGGGATGGGGAAGGTGGGGAGTTTTCCTGAACAACAACAACTACAATACATACATTGGGGATGGGGAAGGTGGGGAGTTGTCCTGAACAACAACAACAACTATACATACATTGGGGATGGGGAAGGTGGGGAGTTGTCCTGAACAACAACAACAACAATACATACATTGGGGATGGGGAAGGTGGGGAGTTGTCCTGAACAACAACAACAGCAACAACAACAATACATACATTGCATTGGTGACTGCACTTTGTCATCGGATCGTAGGTTTGGAGTCATGTTTTGATGCTTTACAGTGAGACTATTATATCATAGATAGTATACCCTCGAGCTCATTGCTAACACTGTGATTTAAGTAATCTGGATGTCATAACAGTGACCAGGCATATCGCTGTCAACAAGCATAACGCCGAACAGTATAATGATTACTGAGAGTTGATAGAACTATGTAATGAATCTAGCTCAAGCTACTTTTGCATGTGTTTGACATTATGGGTACGTGTAACAACAAGGACGGCATCATAGTTGCTGAATAGAAGAATCACATATGTTTCAGACAATTAAAAAGTACCCTCAACATCAGGTAATCCCAACATTTTATTCTACAAGGCTGAGGTTGAAAAACACAATTACATGTAATTATTTTGCTCACTTTTCGTTTCCACGGAAAAGGTGGAGACTCAATCCATTATCCATTCCGTTTCCGTTGATATTTGCCAAACTCTGTCCAATCTGCTTTGTTATCCGTACCGAACGGATATACGTACCAATCGACGTCAGTACGGATATCCGATCAGTGCCATGCTCTGCGCCGAAGCACCGCTCTGTGCCCTTTCGTGGTCGTGCTGCAGATGTGTAGGAGGATGGACTGTGTGCTACCTAGTCGTACTCCATGCCTACCGGGACCAGCGTCCCGAAATTCCATAAGTTGGGTGTAAATGAATGCTGAATTATCGCTCTTTTTCGCCATCTTCGAGGACGGTTTCGAATTCCTGCACTGGTTTCCGTGAATTATTGAAGGATTATTCAGCTGTGACAGTTATTGCTCGTTTTACCACACAACATTTTGATATCAAGATAATGAAGAGTCGCTGAAGAAACCGTTCCTACAATTCGCCTGTCAGCGTAACTTGAACCTATCATGTTGCCCACTACTTTCGACGTCATGGCGTAGTTTAACATCCGTGGCCTGGTACTCTCCACTCCTCTAATGGAACCAAATATCAGGATCAGCACTGGACCTGCGCTCTTCTGGGAAGAAGTGCTGCAGCAAGTTCCGCCTGTCTTCGGATTTCCATATTTCGTCCTACTGATGCGTTTTGCATACCTTTGGATGGATGCAACCTCTGCGGTGCTGAAATGCACCCCGAATACTGAGCTTATCCCACATAAAGTAAGCCCTTCCTCAACACATTTGTTCATCGACCAACTGAGACAAAGTGTTGACGAAAAAGTTTCTGGTCGTCACACCTCAATTGTTTGTAAGCAAATTGATATATGAACCCACGCGATTTCATCACATGTCTTTATTTTCCGTGCTCGGCGTACTCTTGCGTGTTGAATGAACTGTGCATCGCGCTATCTGGCCCATGCCCATGCGCCTCGAAACTAAAACAACTAACTAACCAGCCGCCAGGTGTCGGCTCAGGTGTCGGCTCAGGTGTCCAGGTGTGCGCTGCTGAACAGGCACGGGAGCACTGTCCACCTGCTGCGATGCCGACCGCTGGAGCCGAGGACATCGCAGCCACATCCGGACGGCGGAGACGTGCCACACACCTCTTGTATACCCTCCTGGCGCGGACTTGTGCGTCGCGGTGTCTTCGCCGCCTCCAACGTGGCACGTTCTGCGCTGCTCGTCACACATCTGTTCACACAGCTGCTGCCGCAATCGCTTCTGCAGTGCCTTCTGCAGCACCTTCTGCAGGTGCTACCGCGCCGTTGGCTCCAGTGTGCGCCACTGGTGTCGGTCTCGACGGCACACACTGACACACGCCGGCTGACACGTGTCTGCTCACACGTGCTCTCACGATATTGGAGGCCGCGCGCTGGTGCCTTCAGGTCGGACAGCCACGCTCTGGTGCCTTCAGGTCGGACAGCCGCGCGCTGATGTCTTCAGGACGGACAGCCGCGCTCTGGTGCCTTCAGGTCGGACAGCCACGCGCTGGTGCCTTCAGGTTGGACAGCCACGCTCTGGTGCCTTCAGGTCGGACAGCCGCGCTCTGGTGCCTTCAGATCGGGCGTCTTGTCGCCGGAATTTTCTTCTAGTTTTCCGCCATAATGAAACCAAGCACTCGGCATACATCAGCTGTCTTCAATGTGCATCAAGGTACTTCGGTGTGCATCAGCAGTGCTTGGTGTGTACGGGCTGCCCTTGTCCCTTTGATGATGTACGAGATGTGTACGAGCTTGATGTGTACGAGCTGCCCTCTAGACGGTCTCTGTGTGGTGTCGTCTTAAGTTGTGGCCAGGTGTTTACTTGGTCGGATCAGCGGGGGCCGTCCAGGTGTGGAGTTCTGATCAGTTGTGGCCAGGTGTTTACTTGGCCGGATCAGCGGGGGCCGTCCAGGTGTGGAGTCGTGATCAGTTGTGCCGAGGTGTTTACTTGGTCGGATCAGCGGGGGCCGTCCAGGTGTGGAGTCGTGATCAGTTGTGCCGAGGTGTTTACTTGGTCGGATCAGCGGGGGCCGTCCAGGTGTGGAGTCGTGATCAGTTGTGCCTAGGTGTTTACTTGGCCGGATCAGCGGGGGCCGTCCAGGTGTGGAGTCGTGATCAGTGTTGTGCCTAGGTGTTTACTTGGCCGGATCAGCGGGGGCCGTCCAGGTGTGGAGTCGTGATCAGTTGTGCCGAGGTGTTTACTTGGTCGGATCAGCGGGGGCCGTCCAGGTGTGGAGTCGTGATCAGTTGTGCCTAGGTGTTTACTTGGCCGGATCAGCGGGGGCCGTCCAGGTGTGGAGTCGTGATCAGTTGTGCCTAGGTGTTTACTTGGCCGGATCAGCGGGGGCCGTCCAGGTGTGGAGTCGTGATCAGTTGTGCCTAGGTGTTTACTTGGCCGGATCAGCGGGGGCCGTCCAGGTGTGGAGTTCTGATCAGTTGTGCCTAGGTGTTTACTTGGCCGGATCAGCGGGGGCCGTCCAGGTGTGGAGTTCTGATCAGTTGTGCCTAGGTGTTTACTTGGCCGGATCAGCGGGGGCCGTCCAGGTGTGGAGTCGTGATCAGTTGTGCCTAGGTGTTTACTTGGCCGGATCAGCGGGGGCCGTCCAGGTGTGGAGTCGTGATCAGTTGTGCCGAGGTGTTTACTTGGCCGGATCAGCGGGGGCCGTCCAGGTGTGGAGTCGTGATCAGTTGTGCCGAGGTGTTTACTTGGCCGGATCAGCGGGGGCCGTCCAGGTGTGGAGTCGTGATCAGTGTTGTGCCTAGGTGTTTACTTGGCCGGATCAGCGGGGGCCGTCCAGGTGTGGAGTCGTGATCAGTTGTGCCGAGGTGTTTACTTGGCCGGATCAGCGGGGGCCGTCCAGGTGTGGAGTCGTGATCAGTTGTGCCTAGGTGTTTACTTGGCCGGATCATACATGCACAGGCCGCACACGTTTCGGAATATACGATTAGCAACTACGTCTACCCATTTATCGCTCTGGGAGTATAGAGCGACACCAAGGTGTTTAGACATGGCGTTATCTGGTTCACCAGTTTCCCATGCCGAGTAAGCTACTGGGCTGCCATCGAAGCGGAACTCACCGGAGGGAAATTCTGGCAGATGGTGCACGCCGATCGAGGCAAAGTCGCATGCGTTGTTTTTTTCATTCTTCATGCGGACGAGGAACTGATGCACGGCTGGTGTTGGGACAGGTGCCAAGGTAGAGTCGGACCGAAGCGTCTGGCAGCTATCAGCTGCTCCGAGCCAAGTCTTCACTAAACCGGTCACCCCATAGCAGAGGCCGTTGTGGTACCTCCACCCAGAGGCGCAGTGCACCAGCAGACAGGACAACAGGTGGCCGTCGAAGGCGACTGCACGGCATCCAGCGTACCCCAGGCAGAGCAGGCCGCACTGGAGGCGACTCATGGCCGGCACGGTGCTTCCTGTCTCAGCTTGGCTTGTGCCCTCCGGAGTGGCCGCCCAGTTCAGCACACGCAGTCGGCGTGCGGTGGCGGCACTCAACGGCGCCGGCAGCGACGCCAGCTGGGTCAGCAGCAGCAGCAACAGCAGCGGCGGCGGCAGAGACGGCATGGCGGAGCGATCACGGGCACGTCAGCGCCGACGGCAGCTGGACTGGCGACTTCACCGACGTCGAGGGGACTAGCGACTGTGCCGACGGCGGGGGGGACTGCCGACTGTAGCGACGTAGACAGGTTCGACCGGCCGCTGTTGTAGGCGGTCGCCATGGTACCGAATGCAGGATCAAAATGTATGCATAACTGGGCGGCCGGAAGGTTGGTTGGTTGGGTTCTGTGGAGGAATTCGAAAACCAGCTCGAAGAGTCCGTCCGCTAGCAGTGTCCACAACGACATTGGTAAGTCATGGCTGGCGAAGTAATTGGAAATGCAGCAATGTTGTAAGGCATGCATTGGGCATGTAAGTAAGAAGCTTTCCATGGAATAACGGACATCACGTAGTCGTGATAAAGTGGAACATGGTGCATCAATTTCAAAGGACATTTATGCATAAGCTTTGTGTGGCCAAGCCGTACCCGGGCGGGACTACCTCCCGTAATCGCTTGCGTTGCTGTGATGAATGCATTCGATGAAAATGCTTGGATGATTGATGTTGCATTCGAAATAAGGGGTTTAATATTGTCAGTGTGGAAAGTGATACACTGAAAACAATTTGACCCGGAAATTCCGGACTTACCAAAAGACAGCGAATGATGCACGGCAGGTCATTCGACGTGCTCGGGTTGACGCTTACGGTTATTACAGTTACTATTTCAGTTACCCGCGCGCAAATATCATCTCCGCACTTGGCATTCATCCGTCAGGAGCCCTCTTCAACTTGCATGGGTCATTCCCAGTCCTCTACAAACCTTTCTGGCTTTCAGGAGAATCCTGCAGCTCCGAGACATGCCTCCCAATTTCTAGTATACATCGCCAGCTCTTGGAACTCTCCTAAGCTCTTAGGTGGCTCTGTTCATCTATCAGTGTTACTCCCAAGCCTCAGGAGCATCACATTCCGGTCCGCTTTAACCATCAAGGGACCTCCCTCGTCCTCGAAAGTCTTTCTGGCTATCAAGAACATCCTAGCTCTGAAGCTGGCTCTCATTATTCATCACAACCATCGCTAACCCCTAGAGACTCTTTGGAGCTCAGGGGGCCCTGTTCTTATCATAGGAACACCTTCCAAGGTTCTTGGGCATACCAGTCCAGTCCTCTCTAGTGCCCAGTGACAATTTTCAATCGTCAGGGGCCCTCTCCAGCCGGGTCCGTCCCAGTCATTGGCAGTCTTTCTAGGCCTAGCTACAAGGACTTTCTAGCTCTGGCGCTGGCCCTCATTATTCCTCACAACTATTGCTTGCCTTAAATACTCTCCTTAGCTCTCAGCGGGCTCTGATAACCCTCAAGGATCCTCTCAAGCTGCTAGGGGTCCTTTCCGGGTATCTACAGCTCTTGTGATTTCAGAAACATTCCAGTTCTGAGGCTCGCCCTCAGTATTCTTCACAGCAATCGCCAGCCAACAGGGATTTTTTTTAACCTCTCATGGGACCTTGTTCATCCATTAGGGGCCGCCCCGAACCTCGGAAGCATCCCATTCCAGTCTCCTCTTACTATCGGAGATCATTTTCATCCCTCAGGACTCTCGACTACTTTTAGAGGTCCATCACAGTCCTCAATAGCCTTGTCTAGCCCTCATCTCAGGGGAATTGCAGCTCTCATTTTGGCCCTCACCAGTCCTCTTCAGCTCAGCCTTTCATCTCTCAGGGACCATTTCAAACATCAAGAGCTTCCCAGCCCTCTCTAGCCGTCTGGCGCCCGGTTTATTCCATAGCTTTTAGGGGACTATTGCAACTGTTATTTTCAGCTGGGGCGTGGGGATTCCAGCTATCGGGTTGGCCCACTGCGGATCTAGCCCACCGGTTTGGGGGGGGGGCAACTTTCGGTTTTCGGCGTCAGCCCCCCTCCCCCTCCCCCAGTGGCGTACTTAGGAATTGTATCAGAGGAGGGATCGAAGGGATTTGGAGGGTGCCCATTCTCCCACTATTTTTGGTTAAAAGCATCGGATTTCTACCACTATTTGTCAAATGGACACATTTTTTACAATAATAATTAATGGCAACATAATTTCCTGTGTAGGGGCCCCAGCCTACCTCCACCGCTTCTAAGTTACGGGATTTTTGTTCTTGTTTACCAAAACGTTCACGTTCACGTTCAACGTCTTGTATCACGTCAACGTTCGTACACACTGGCAGTTCCGATTTTGTCAACTCTTGCTGTAAGCAGAACTTGAGCAGCATAGAACCCTCGATGTGTGTCAGAATGTACTGTGCTACCATATTGGCTTCCAAACAATTATAAAAAATACCTTTAAAATTGGAGATTCTTTCATCCAGACGATATTTTTTAACCTCTGCAAAGGTTATTGCATTTTCATTCAGTTTACTTCTGTTGGTTTCGGGGGGGCAAAAGACACTATGCCCCCCCCCCCTTTTAAGCGCTTCGGGGGACCATGGCCGGAATGGCCCCTCCCTGGATCCGCTAGTGAATGTAGCCTGTCTCTTCATCTTAGCAACCCCAACACCAACATACGAAACATGCTGCTCAACTGAGCTCAACTGGTCACTCGCACGAAACATCCTGTTCAAATTCCGCTTTGGAAATCTGGCTCACTGGGTCCGCTTGCCCATTACTGGCTAAACAAACTTCATGAACCTATCCAGGCGCGCACCCAGGATTTTTCCATGGGGGGCCCGAACCGAAAAGGGCACTTGGCCGGCTCCAAAAGGGCACTTGACCGGCTCCAAAAGGGCACTTTGCGGCCCCGGGCACACTGGAAGGTTTGCTGACCGGGGGGGGGCGTGAATTTTCCATGGGACACGTTGTATGTTATAGCACCGAACCCTTGTATTTACAATAATATTTCCAAAAACATGCAGCCTGCTCACAATTCCTCCGTCATAATTCCTCCGTCACAATCCCTCCGTCACAATTCCTCCGTCACAATTCGCTGCATTTGTTGCAGGCAACCGGGGGTGCCCGATTATGAATCATGGAACCTCAAAAGGGCCCACAGAGGCTTCACTTAAGGGACAGTTGCCCTGATTGCCCCTCCCCAGCATCAAGTCCTTGATATCAGTGCAACTAGGTAGGTACCTCCCTACTTATTGTAGCCTGCAGTTAATCTGTCCTTCTACTGAAAGGTAACCAGAATAGAGGTAGGTGGGAAACTAGGCTCTGGAGCATTCACAGCCTTTAAAAGTGCTATCTCGAACCAAGGCTGTTTCATAATAGGTTCAGGTAGATAGCTACAGGTACGCAGGTAGGTACTTTTTTCTAAGGGCCTGAGCTACTGCTATCCAGACACCTGAGGAGGGTTATGCATGCGCAGACTGAAGAAGGTACATGAGCTTGAGACATAACAGCCCAGTGATCTATAGTTTCAGGGTGGTGTAGGTACCTATAAACATAAAGTGCAAATTTATGCCATCGTGCTTAACATCGTGCTTGTGCCCGCCTCAGCCTTGAATGGAGCTTCAGGCCGCTACAATTTTGGCGCGTAAATTGACTGATGTAATGTATTTCGGAACCTCCCGAGCAGGGTTTTTCAGTTTCCGTCACAGAAGTGCACTAATGTGCAGCACAAACCATCATCACGAGCATACACGATAACAACGAGTGGCATCAAAGTGCTGATGTAAGCAATGTTCCGGAGGCCGGAGGTTAGAGCCCGGACATGCGCAGCATGGCCGAAAGTCTCCGTTTGAAAACATTGTAGCCACCTGAGTTCCTCACATCTGGAGGCAGATTGTTCCACGTCCGGCAAGCTCTCGGTATGAAGGAGCGGCGCGCGAATTCTGTGCGGCATCGTGGTACCTGGAGTTCACCGTTAGCCGTGGCCCTGGTGCTCCGTTGCGACACAGTTGAGCGACAGTTTAGTTGACCGCGAATGAGTTCTGGGCCAGTGAACTCGTTCATAATTTTGAAAACTGAGTGAGCATCTGCCTCGGATATGAAATCCTCGAATTTGAGCCATCCTAGTTCTTTCAACGTGGGCGACACATGATCCCGGAAGTGCAAGCCGGCGACAATCCTTGCACCAAAGTTGATGCATTTTTGAATGCGTCGTTTCTGGGCTCTGCTACAGCTTCCCCAGACAGACACACAGTATCTTATGTGGGGAATACGAGTGCCTCAATTAGCACCCGTCTCGTAATGTGAGAAAACTTATGACGCAGTCTAGCGAGTCCAATGAGTATGCAGTTACACAGACGCACAACAGTAGATACATGCACATCCCAGGACAGGTGTGAGTCAATTTTCACGCCAAGTAATTTCACAGACTTCGTGGGTACTATTTCTAACTGGCCCAGACGAACAGATAATTTCACAGGTGTATGTCTAGAAGATTGGAGAACAACCATCTCAGTTTTGGAGGGATTTACTTTTAGTCGATTCTGGATGAACCAGTTAAAGGCGACTGACAGTGATTCATTCAATCGTTGGCTAATGGCTGTGATTTCGTTTCGCTTCCCGGAGTCGAGGAACTGGACATCATCGGCATACATAACAATCTTGCCGTGTGGGATATGTTGTGGGAGGTCATTGGAGAATATTAGGAACATAACCGGGCCCAAGATCGAGCCCTGCACCACACCATGTGTTACCGACAGAGGGCTAGAACCCTTCACTGTTTGCGAACGGCCCTCAAGCCACGCTCGGAACCATTCGGAGTTGACGCCGTACCATCCGAGCTTGTCCATGAGGCGACTATGCTCCACGCTGTCGAACGCCTTTGAGGTGTCGGCTGTAACCAGTGGAGTGATCTCGCCTTGGTCGATTTTGAGGGTAGCGTGGATGACCGTGTCTAGCAGAGCCATCTCGGTAGACAGGCCGGGCCGGAAACCGTACTGTTCTGGGCACAGTAGATGATGACTAGTCAGATAGTCTATCAGTTGTGTGCACACGACACGCTCGCAGAGTTTTTCGACCACTGACAATATCGATATTGGCCTGTAGTTGTGTGGGTCGTTTGCATTACCACTTTTGTGCAGGGGTGTTACCATCGCCGTTTTCCATGACGGTGGCAGTTCACAGCTTGT
Organism: Ashinkailepas kermadecensis; assembly: GCA_034440615.1. Taxonomy (NCBI): domain Eukaryota; kingdom Metazoa; phylum Arthropoda; class Thecostraca; family Neolepadidae; genus Ashinkailepas; species Ashinkailepas kermadecensis. Next base: position 38,429 of record JAOTOM010004403.1, on the reverse strand, counting down.
GATGCATGAGTTGATAATGTTTAACAGGTGCGGGGCGACCACACTAAACGTCATCCTGAGCATCTGGATGGTGATGCCATCAGCTCCGGACGCTCGTGAGCCACCCATGCGCCGCAACGCTTTTGACAGCTCTGGCATCGTCACAGGATACGGTGTGAATGCGCCGCTACAGACACGTGGGGGTCTTGGCCAGAGGGGCTCTCCGGGCGGCGCCATCGCTAAATCAGCAGCTACCGCGGCACCGACGCCGGTAAAATTTCCACGGTGTGCGGGTACCAGCAGTATGAAAGTATTCTGCGCATGCGTGATGTTGAGCCGTTCGGAGTGCGCCCTTGTGCTCACGGTAATTCCGCTGGGCTTCTTCGCTTCGTGCTGCATCTCTGTGCTCGCGCGCCTGTTTCAGTGCTGCCCTTGCTGTATGAACGTCATCATGCTGCAACCAAGGCGGCGACCGGTGCTTCAGCTTGATTTGACGAAGGGGCATGTGATGGTCGATTATTGGCTGCCATGCAGCCATCCATGCGTCCCATTTGTCCGAGGTGGTGGTCGCTTGATAAACGGCGGACCAGTCGGCCAACAGCAGATCTAGGCACAAAGCATTTTGATCTAAGCGTCTTGTCGATCGGATGGTAATGACGGTGGGCTGAGGGCGACGCCTGTCAATTGTGATAGATGCAGCAATGACGTCGTGGTCGCTGAAATCTGTGTGAATGACTCGAACTTCTGTGGTCAAGTCAGATCGATTTGTAATGAGATGATCGAGGAGACTCGGGCTGTCTCCTTCTCGCCGTGGTGGGTGTGTGACGTTGGTTATCAGCTGGCTGAGGGACAGATCGCAAAGCGTACGCAGATAAGCCCGCACACCTGGTTTGTCGGGCTGCAGCACGTCAAAGTTGGTGTCACCGAGAAGAAAGATGGGCTTGCCAAGGCTTAAGACGTGTGCCAGCTGATCATGTAGCTCCTCATTGGCCGGTGTCACTGCACTATTTGGGGAACGGTAGACAGCTCCAATGACAACTGTTGTTAGATCAGTCACAGTGATCCACAGTGACTCTAGAGATGAGTTCGGTGTAGGCACCCACAGTGGCTCGACAGTGAGGCGATTACGGGAGATAATAGCGACTCCACGCCCGTGCGACACTTCCCTCCGCCTGATGTTGAAACCAGGTAAGATGAGGGTGCTGTCGTCCATATCTACGGAGAGCAGTGTCTCGGTGGCACAGAATATGTCAAATTGCTCAGTCGATAACAGTTGGTTGATTGGCGAGCTGACATTCCCGTGGCCGATTTTGAGTCGACGACAACGTCTCTGTTGCTGGACTTTACCGACGTTCTGCGTTTGACGGAGTGTCAATCGCGGAGGCTGCAGGAGACACCGGCTGAATGTTCGCCGTGGAGGTGGCATTGCACTCGCTGTGCTTTGTACAGCTGAGGGAGTTGGGCGGCACTCTACACGATGGGGGGCTTCCCCAGTGCCGGGAGTAGTCTGCAAAGCAGCACTCCTTTGAGCTGATGTTATTGCTCGTTGCCTGACTCTTCTCTTCACCTGTTGTCCGCCCCGGCATCCTCGTCTCCTCAGCCGTCGCCGACGTCCGACCGGGACCGATTCGGCAGGTCGGACCAGGCCAGGGGAAGGCTCGACAATGTTGTCTTTAGCGCCGGCCGCGGCCGGGCTCGGCTGGCCGGGGTCGGTCCGGACCTCCGGATACCCAGACATCTGCGGCGGCTGTCCTAGGGGGCGGGGTTGACGGGGGTGGAGAGGTGCGAAACGATTGATGGTGGTGTGCCTGCGCGTTTCCGACTGTTGGCTGTTCGGCGGCTGGTGTACATGGCGATAGTTCTGTATGTTTTGCTGTTTTCTCATGTACTTGCATTGATGTTGAAATTTTGATGACTGAATCGGGAACTTGGCTTAATTACGAATCTTATCTGACGCTTCAGAGGGTTTTCTCAGATAATGTGGCTCGCTCTCACACATTACAAGCATCAGTATCCGTTGAAGTATTCAAACTTAATATAGCGGTTTTCAGATGATTAAGACACTCACAGTTTTCGGCGGCGTCACACATTCACCGTTAGATGTTCGGATTTATGTAAGCACACTATGGCACAGCGATGCTCTCTTGCTCCGGAGAAATCTATGAAACTGTGTGGAGCGGCCGGGGGTCGCTGTCAAGCGGCCCCGATACTGAATACAATTTTTAATAAGAAACCCATGTTCGGCCAGATGTACCCAGGGCAAACGCGCAAGAAAGTCCAGCTGTTCACTGATGGAACACTGAAAAGTGAGATTTAAGCAAGGATTTTTTGGGAGGCTGATACATTTTTTACGCCGAACCTAGGGGTAGGCGGGGTAGGTATGTATCGTTCGATCGTTTAGGCCAAGGCCGATGGGCACTTTTGCGCCCAAACCCAAAAGGGCACTTTCTGCCGAGGGACACTTCTCGATCTCGACCTAGGGAGAGGAAGCCGGGCCCTGGGCACTGCCCTGCCCTGCCCTGTGCCCTGGGCACCACACACCGGTGCGCTTATAGGCACAGGCCACAGGACAGGGCACAGGGCAGGGCACAGAGCAGGGCACAGGACAGGGCACAGGGCAGGGCACAGGGCAGGGCACAGGGCAGTGCATAGGGCAGGGCATAGGGCAGGACTCAGGGCAGGGCACAGGGCAGGGCACAGGGCAGGGCACAGGGCAGGGCACAGGGCAGGGCACAGGGCAGGGAACAGGGCAGGGCACAGGGCAGGGCACAGGGCAGGGCACAGGGCAGGGCACAAGGCAGGGCACAGGGCAGGGCACAGAGCAGGGCACAGGGCAGGGCAGGGCAGGGCACAGGGCAGGGCAGGGCAGGGCACAGGGCACAGGGCAGGGCAGGGCACAGGGCAGGGCACAAGGCAGGGCACAGGGCAGGGCACAGGGCAGGGCACAGGGCAGGGCATAGGGCAGGGCATAGGGCAGGACACAGGGCAGGGCAGAGTTCACGGTACAGCACAAGGCACAGAGTAGGGTACAGGGCAGGGCACAGGGCACTTTTAGATCAAAAGGGCACGTAATTGGGACAGGCATAGGACAGCAAAGGGCACAGGGGAATGTCATTTTTAGGCCAAAAGGGCAGTTTTGGGCCCAAAGGGCACCTTTGGCACAGGCGGGGCACATAAGGCAGGTGATTTTTGGGATAAATTTGGGACATTCCGGCCAAGAGGGCACTTTTCGGTCAAAAGGGCACTTTTGGCCAAAAGGGCACTTTGGTCTCATGGGGGGGGGGGGGGGGGCCCGGGCCCCCTGCCCCCCCCCCCTCCGGTGCGCCTATGAACCTATCTGACGAAGGAATAATGAAACTGCTGATCTCGTCATCTCTTGCTGTAAGCAGAACTTCAACAGCATAGAACCCTCGATGTGTCAGAATCTACTATGCTACCATATTGGGCTTCCAAACAATCATAATAAAATACCTTTAAAATTGGAGATTATTTCACCCGGAAAGCTATTTTTTAACCTCAGCAAAGGTTACTGCATTTTAATTTAGTTTACTTTTATTGGTTTGGGGGGAGCCAAAAGACACTATGCCCCCCCTTTGAAGCGCTTGTGGGGGGGGCATGGCCGGAATGCCCCCCCCCCCTGGATCCGCCAGTGGGTTGGCCCTCTTTGGTCTTCACAGCCCCTGTCATCCCTCAGCCCCACAACCCTCAGCCCCACAGCCCACAGCCCACAGCCCACAGCCCTCAGCCCACAGCCCACAGCCCCACAGCCCTCAGCCCCTCAGCCCACAGCCCACAGCCCCACAGCCCACAGCCCTCAGCCCCACAGCCCTCAGCCCCACAGCCCACAGCCCACAGCCCACAGCCCCACAGCCCTCAGCCCCACAGCCCTCAGAGTGGACGTCATCAGGTCTCAAGGGCCCTTTTCACACAAGCTCTTTGATGCGTTTTCATTTTTCTTCGGTTATATCTGTGCACCTCAGGGCGGTCGCACGGATGGCCCAGCCGGACTCGGCTGGGGCTGGTGCCCATAGGCGTAGGAACAGGGGGGGGCAGGGGGGCCATGGCTCACCCACTTTTCAAAGTGGGAGGGCCAACAATGGTAGCTGGCCCTCCCACTTTTGAGACATCTAAATTCTATAAAATGCAGCATGCACACATTTGAATATGTGAAAAACTTTCTGCAATCCATAACTAAGTAAAAGCTGTACATATCAAATCGCAGCACTTCATTTCTTAAGTTATGCACACTTGGACATGACCCTATAATAACACAACTAATTCAGGAGTTGATGTAATACAACAGATATATGGATATTCACACCTTATATTATGCTATGAAAAGACTATAAAGAAGATAATGTGCCAGCCGGCACCAAACCATGTTCATACTAGAGTTTCAATGTGGTTATTTGACTGTTAACATCCTTAACATCAATTTCATTAATATTGCTTACAGTGGAAAATTGTAAAGGCTGAGGGCAGTATCGTAACACAATCAAGGTAAGACATACAATCTGCAAGTGCAATTTCCATGCCTTGATATTACAAAGCTATGTATTACAGACGGCCTTGGTTCTAGCTACCATACACTTCAACATTTACATGTATTTTGATTATTTAAGCGTACAAATTACTACCATGATACATTCATTGCGTGACTGTAGTATGGAATAGAACGTACAAATTTCCACATTTCAATGGATTTTCAGTTTGGCACAGCACACAGATATCCAACCTTTTCATCGAGATGCCTGGGTATTATCGGTGCTGTCATCCAATATAGGAAAATACTTACTTCCATCATATATTATGGTAGCATACATACAATAATGAGGTCCACACACTATTATATCAACTTTAAGTGCGAGAACGCCTCTCAGAATCTTAGAATCCCCAGAGAGGATTAGGCGCTCGTGATGCGACCTGACAAGGTCACATGAGGAGTGATATGAAGAGTGATGATGTGACGAGTAACGAGTGATGCTTGTCATGCAACCTGAGAAGGCACATGACGAGCATGACAACTGACCCGAGTGGATCTTCAGTGGGGTAACTGCGTAGTGGCATTGACAGCACGTTAAACATTGAATTCATGTTATGTCATTCAACATAAATGGTTCGGTAAGATGGTAGGCTCATCGTATGTGCAACAATATCTGCATAGTATAGAGTGATCCCATAATATATTCAATGATGACATTTGGATTAAGAGCATTAAAACACCGAATTACAACGGAGACTACTATGAAGACTTTTCATCGTCCAGTGATGTGTACATCCAGGCTCAGATTTGAGAAACCTGAAGATAATGGGATGAATTTAAGCCAATTGCAGGGTGTATATTTATGAACACTACTTGTGGTGTAAGCAGTTAAATGGGCATAGGAAAGTGGATTTTGTGCGAGATACTCTATAGACGTCATTGTCAATCTATACAATCATTCAGACATGTGCAATGGTGTACCGATGGGGGGAATTGGAGCAGTCCCCTACCCATGAGAGATTGTGGGCCCCAATATCGCGCCGCGGTTCGGAAAAATAACGCCAGGCTCCCTAAAAAAATCCTGCTGGTGTCCCCAACAATCACATTGGGGAATATAAAAATAACTTTTGGCCCTGAAAAGTCGCGCAGGGGTTCCTGAAATGACGATGGGGCTCCCAAAATCCAACCTAGGCCCCTGAAAATGACATTGGGGCCTCAAAAATCGCTCCGGAATCCTACAAATGACGCTGATGGCTCCAAAATGTTGCACAGGGCCCCTGGAAATACCGCTGGACCTCCAAAAGGTCGCGCCGTACCCCGATAAATCGCGCAAGGGCCCCAGAAGGTCACGCTAAGGCCATAAGAGGTAGGGCAACGCACCTGGAAAACACGCTGGAGACCAAAAATACCGGAAGTTACGCCGGGGCCCTCGAAAACGACACTGGCCACCAACAAGACTGGTCAGGACCTCACAATCACGCTGGGTCCCAAAAGGTCGGGTCGGGGCCCCTAATAATCGCGCTGGGACCCCAAAAAGTTGACCGGGCACCGAGAAAATCACGCTGGGAGCACACACAAAATCGTGCTATGGTCCTTGAAAATCACGATGGGTGCCGCAGAAAGACAAGCTGGGCCCCTGAAAATCACGCTGGGGCTTCGAAAGTTCACGCCCGAGCCAAGAAAATCAAGCTGGGTGCCGAAAAAAAGTCATGCCGATCTTCTTTCAAATCACAACGGGGACTCCAAAAGGTTTGGCACCGGCAAAAATGCACCGGGAGCCCGAAGAATCGTACCGGTGGCGAAAAATATCACACAGGAGGCTTACAAAAACAGAAGTCGACCTAAAAAATCACAAAATTTATGTCGGTATTCCCATAAATTCTGGTCGGGGTTTGAAAAATTCCCCTCGGGGCTCCCAAAAATTGGCGTCGATAGCCCCAAATAAACACAGCGTTGCCCAAAAATCGCATAGAAACCCCACAAGGATCAAGCCGGAGCCCTCCAAAATAAAGGGAAATTCCGAAACATGAATGTCCAAGCCAGGAAAATCGCTCCTTAGCCCAAACATACCACCGGATGCCTTAACAAATCGCATACGGCACCAAGAAACGTACCAGAGATAGAAAAATCGCGACGGGACAACAAGAAATGTCGCCGGGGACCAGAAAAATCGGACCGTGGCTCGGACTTTACATAATTCAGAATGAGTCACACAAAATTACGTCGAACCGAGAAAACTGGCGTGGGATCCCCTCCCCCCCCCCCCGAACCACGCGCCTGGGCCCAATAAGTCGCGACGGGACCCCGAGAAGTTATACCGGAGCCCCCAATATCGTGCTGGGGTCCCACAAATGTGAGCGAGAAACCTCAAATGAATACAGCGGGATCCTAAGAACACAACTGGAGGACGAAAATGCACCGGGCCCTCCAAAGCGCACCGAGTCTGGCAAAAAGCGGCAGGGCCTTAAAACATGCGTTGCAGCTCTAAATAACACCCCGGGAGCTAAAAACAAAACACAACGGGGCCCTCAGAGCACACCGGGGCCTTGAGACCGCAAGGGGGCCTCAAAAACAGGTTGGGGCCCTCAAAAATCGACATGGTCCTAGAAAATGAACAAAAAGACCGGGCTTTCAAATTCACTTTCATTCAAATAAACACTTCGGTGTCTGGGAAAACGCGCCGATACCTAAAAAATATTGTCGCTGCACAAAAATGCAACAAAACTATACAAAAGATCCGGGGTCGCAAAAATGTCCCGGGCCTCTAACAAAAATTGGCAGGAGTCCGAAAGCACATCCGTAGGCAAATACAAACGGAAATGTCGAAGAAAGAACACTTAACTAGAGCCTCAGTTCGGTTGCCAAACTGGGAGCGTATTTAACCAAAGATATGAGGTACATCAAAGCTCTGCGGTTATCCGGATTTCTTAGCCACCAGAAACCGTGGGAAGAAGAGAATTGATCATTTAATTGAATTCAGGATAGGTTCTTGTGGCTCTTAAGTCTGAACACGTTTATGGCTTGATCAGGTGCCGTGAGCTGTCACATGTCAGCTATTTTGTGCTGAATTGCTGGTCCTCAAAATAAGCGCTTACATTCCGTTTCAGCCGGGTGCCACATGATGTTGCTGTAGCATTTCGTTTCAAGTGGCGGATATTCTTAGGTGCACAATGTGTACTACAGAGATGATTGAGGTGACTGATCACCTATGTGTTTGAGTTAGGCTCTTAGGACAAACACCATACAATGTATTTTTATGTATTACATTTTTCCTTGCCTCAGACTGTCAATCTGCCAATCTTAGTCTGACACACACCGTATCAAATAATTTTCAACCAGCGATCACCGGTCTTTCCTGTTTTTCACCCTTTCCTGCATCCATCATGAGACTTCCTTTGCCATGGGGCAACAAGTAAGCTACGTTCTCTCATATTCTTTCTCCTCACCAACATCGGTGAACATTTACAAAGGGGACATCTTAGTGACGTAAAGTACTAATTCATTGAAACTAGGGCACCCTTCATATACATTAGTGAGGCTGTAGTGAGCTTGCATTCCCCACACATACGCACATATTGGAAGTTGAAGAAATATTATTTGAACAGCAATAGGTACTAAAGGAATCCCTTCCACCAGGAAGATAAACCTATTATTGAATCCACCAGTCGTGAAGAGTTCCATGTTCAGCGAGAAGTGTGAATTTGAAAGTACTTATGCTGTGATGATAGTTCTTTTTCAGTACCACATGTTGCTGTTAGCCATAGGCGCGCCTAGGGGCTCTTTAGGCCTGCCCCCTTGAAAGTTGTGTGTTCACTATTCAAATTATCGGATTCTCTTACCAAGTGCTCAACCATAGTACTTTGAAAAATTTATGGGTGCGCCCCTGCTGTTGACCCTGGCCCACCCACTTTTTGAGACGTTCCTACGCCTATGCTGGTGCCCCTTCACCCCTTGGAAACGCCACTGCTTTTTAGCAGCCCAGGGTCATCCATGGACTTAGACGCCCTTTATGTAGCACAGAGAACCCTCCGCTTCGGCCTGGTGTGTCAGGGGCTCTAAGACTCGGCTCGTAGATCAGGGGCCTCTTTCCCGCCCTGAGGCCCGCTGTCAGTTCTGAGATCTTCTCCATTAGCGTGCGCTAAAGCACCATCTTTCACGGCTCAGGACACTCCGTCCGGCCGGAGTCCCCTCTTCCAAGATCTTGAGCCCCCTCTATTACGCAAGGGGCCCCCTGTTCGGTTTCGGCCCCCATTGGCCTAGGGGCCCTTCATACCAGCTCTGGGCCATCTCCGACGGCCCGGGGTCCTCCCGCGGCTAGGGGTCCTCCCGCGGCTAGGGGTCCTCTTCGTCGGTGCTGAGGCCCGCCCTCCTTAGCGATCTAGGGCCTCCTCTACCAGGCCGGAGGCCCTCTTTCAACAGATTGGACCCCTCCATCAGACCAGGGGCCCTTGCACGGCTTGGGCCCATCCGTCGGCCCAAGGGCCCATTCTGACGGCCCAAGGTCTCTCCGGAAACCAGGGCCCCCTCCATCGTCTCTGTCTCGGTCTCGGTCTCGGTTTCGGTCTCGGTCTCGGTCTCGGTCTCGGTCTCGGTCTCGGTCTCGGTCTCGGTCTCGGTCTCGGTCTCGGTCTCGGTCTCGGTCTCGGTCTCGGTCTCGGTCTCGGTCTCAGCCTCAGTCTCAGTCTCAGTCTGTCTTTCTCGGTCTCGGTTTCGGTCTCTGTTTTTCCGTTCTGCACGAGCTAAGCGCCGGCCGTCCGTGCGCTGTCGCCACCAATCGCCAGTCCTGACATCCCACTGCGGTCACGTGACCACCAGCCCGAGAGCCGGCCGGCGACCACGTGACCGGCCGTCCACCGCGCCCGGCACGCGTCATCATTAGCCAAATGGCGCCAAATAGCCGAATGGCGCGCCTGGCGTGGCGGTGTCGCCAGATCAGGCGGGCGGCCCCCGGCAACCGGCCCCACTCAAACGGTCGATACAGGTGCGGCCCGCCGCCCCCCGATCAGTTCACCTGCTGACCCCGCCGCGGCGCGGCTCTTTTGAAGCGGCCGTCAAGGTCGCGAGGTCAGGGTCGGGGCGAGCCGCCCGGTGAGCCGCTGTGTGGCCGTGCTTGCTGCTGGCGTCAAGTCGACGGGAAGTGGTGAACTTCAGGACGCGTCACGGGATGAGAGAAGCTGGTGTGACTGTGCCAGTTGCCAGCAGCTGAGTGTGTCGTTGATTGATACCGCTGCCGGGCTGACCATCGCCGCCTCATGAACAAGTGGAGTCCACCTGGGCCAGAGCCTGCGGCCGAGTGGCATGTCCATGTATGCAGTCGCCCGGCCACCAACGGAACGTCCGGCAGAAGTGGCCCGCTGCGGTGGTGACGTTGTGGCGCGTTCGAGAACGTGGACGACGCCAGTTACGATCCAGTGGTGACGTGAGACGCAGGAGTGGAACTTTCAATACATTCGGATGGGTGGGGAGGGGCCTCGAGCCCCCAGTCATTTCGACCATAACCATCAGGTTGCACACTACGTGAAACTGAGTTGAAGCTGCTGAAGCGGCCTGCCCTGCCGGCCATTCCAGAGACGTCCCGCCCCTGGTGTGGCGCACCGGTACTGTTACCGTGCTGTCACGGTACCGGTACCGGTACGTTTGACACGTGCGCCGCAGTGACCGATCATTCATTCCATCAACCATTCCGCGGGAAATCATGGAACTCACGTGCTGCTCAGAGCCATGACTGGGACGCACGGAACAATTGGTGTGGCCAGCTCCAGCATGCAGGACCAAGCTTCCACGCAAGCGAGATGCGAGATGACAAGCGACATGGAAGAAACGGAGATGTTCACCATCACGCTGCGCCCAACGTAAGTTGAACCCCGATAAACGGGCACGTGTTCGTACCATCGTCGGAAGGCAGACAAGTGCGCTTTGCACGACAGTTAGAGTCGAGACTGTTTTGGGGTGAACACTGAGTGTGCATGCGTGGGCCGAGACGGGTGAGTGGAGAGAATATGTGTGAGGAGGAGGCCTACCACACCACGAACATAACAACCCACTCCACACTCCACCAAACACTCCACCTCCAGTGCCGTCGTTGAACGGAGAGTTTCTATTGCAGTGGCTACTTGACCCGGTCACGTATGGCTGGTGGGGAAATGGATTTCCATCCGACGACATGTGCACGTAATTTGTGAACATGCAACGACGTCGGCCAGCCCTTATATACATAGAACCTTGATAATATTTTACTTATTCTTTCTTCTTTTGTATTCGTCTTATTATTATACGTTTTCATTATTGCTTCTCTTATTACCTTTATTGGTGTTTTATTTCGGGCTCATCGTTTTAACTTGCCTGTTCCAACCAAAGTTGCCGTACACTGCACATATATCTCCCACTGCAAATGTTTTAAAATTACGCCGCCAAACCTCAAATGGGCTATGTTTGCATGCCAACTGGGGAATAAATCCTCCCGCCACGCCCACTGTTCCGCAGTTTGCTCATTTTGGGGAAAGAATTGGGCGATTCCGATCAGCTTTTTTTCTTCACTTTCGTGCATATTTTGTCGCCGTTGACCCCTCCAGTGGAAATGTACTCACATATGTCCCGCCTTACACACACTACCTGAACTGCAGCCAGCTGAGCATGCTTCAGCCAAACTGGCCTTCACCGCGCAGGTTTGAGTGTAATGTTCAGTCAGCTGATCATGTTTCGGCCTCTTATATCACGCTGTGTGGTTTCGGCCCCCACCAGCCCAGGGTCTTTCTCCTTTCGGCCCCCCTTGGTTACACCACTGGCTACGATGCAGAGATAAATCGGAGCTTCTAACTTATTCGTGTAACGTTTAGCAGGCTACAAAGCGTGGCTGTATTATGCAGGAATTTGACCACCGTAAAACTGGTTAGAGCGGGGTGTTTTGTCAGTGTGCAACGGTTGCTGAGCGATCGCTTGATGGTAGTCGCTGTTCCTTCGCAAGTTGGCAGCAGTGGGCAGCGCCGGATTCCTTCGCAAGTTGGCAGCAGTGGGCAGCGCCGGATTCCTTCGCAAGTTGGCAGCAGTGGGCAGCGCAGAGGCGATCGCTGCCAGATCGCTGCCAGATCGCTGCCCTGGTGGCTGACAGCATCGCCATCTTCACTGAAAACAAAATGACCACGCTGAAAACAAAACTACTCAAGGCCCACGTGCAACTCTTTAACGGCACGTAATGATGGCGAATAATTTGAAGACAAAATTACTATCTTATTTTGGGTTAAGATACACATATTCAGGGTCGTGGTGAGAGAGTAACTGCCAAATCAAGGTCGATCCATGCAAGGGTAAATATGTACTCTTTTGTGATACACCTGATGCATGCTCCACTCAACTAATTACAACGACAGTCTCGCAGATCGCGGGTAACTCTTACAGGGCGACCCCGTCAATCGGGTGTCGTTATGTGGTTACCCAAAACGATTACCCTTAGGTGGATGTCCTACCCAAAACGGAAACTTGTAGAAAAGCAGTTGCAGAATATAAAACCTAATAAAGCTTCTGGACCAGATGATATATATGCTATGGTCTTAGTAGAGTGTGCTAAAGGTTTAGCAGTTCCCCAAGGTCTACTTTTCAGGCGGTCTATGGAATATTCTGAAGTGCCTGAAGATTGGAGAAATGCAAATGTAGTACCAATTTTCAAAAAGGGAACTATAAAGTATGTAGGGAACTACAGGCCAGTCAGTTTGACCTCAATAGTTTGCAAGGTATTATAAAACCTGGTTAAACAGAATGTTCAGATTCATCTTGATAGGCACAACCTTTTAAGGGATACTAAGCATGTATTTCCATCTCGAAGGTCTTGTTTAACTAACCTTTTGGAGTTCATGGAGTATGTTACTAAAGAAGTAGACAATCAAAGCAGGATGGATGTTGTGTACTTGGACTTTAGCAAAGCTTTTGATAAAGTTCCACATGGGAGGCTAATTCATCAACTACAGCAACATGGGATTGTTGGAAAAGTTCCAGCTTGGATTGAAGCATGGTTGAGGGGAAGAAAACAAAGGGTAGTGGTTAAATGGATGTAAATCTGATTGGAATGATGTTCTAAGTGGAATACCACAGGGCTCCGTTCTAGGGTCATTTCTCTTCATCATCTTTGTGAATAACATTGAGGTAGGGCTGATGAATGGAGTGTTCAAATTTGCTGATGACATCAAGCTGGTAGGAGTGGCAAACAGTTGTGATCAATCTAGAAATATTCAATTAGACTTGGAGGACCTAAAGAAGTGGGTTGATAAATGGCAGATGTCTTTCATCTATGACAAGTGTAAGGCTATGCATCTGGGGTCTGGAGGTGAGATTTTCAGATATACAATGGGAGGGAGGGAACTGGATGTTATTGAAGGGAAAGGGACTTAGGTGTGTTGGTTTCAAAAGACCTTAAAGCAGAAAAAACAATGTATCTCAGCTAGGAACTGGGCACTCAGAATGCTGGGACTCATTAATAGAATTGTGAATTATAAGAGCAAGGAAGTCATGAAAAAAACTGTACTTAGCATATGTGCGACCCCACTTGGAATATTCTGTACAAGCATGGAGCCCCTACCTAGAAGAAGATATGGATATGTTAGAAAGAGTACTGCGCAAAGCAACTAGACTCATCAGTGGAATAGGCAACTTAGAATATGGAGAAAGGCTTGTGGCATTAGATATGTACTCACTCAAGTATAGGAGATTAAGGGGGGACATGATTGAATTGTACAAAATTGTTAAAGGACTAGATCAGGTCAATTTGAATGGCGCTCTTCAGTTTAGAGTATCACATAGGGGTCATCAATTCAGGTTAGACAATCTGAGGTGTAGGACAGTTAAGCGACAACAGGTCTTCAATCAAAGGGTTGTTGATTAGTGAATTGGGCTGCCTGCTGATGTTGTGGGGAGTTCCTCATTGAGTGTAGGGTGGACAAATTTTTCAGACAGTAAAATCTTGTTTTTGAGTTCTAACTTGTTATGGAAGGGGTGAGAGTTATGTTAAGTAAGTGTGCACGACACAGACCCCTTTAAGGCATAGATGCAGTTTGAAAATTATTGATAAGGCATTCAATCCACATGTGTTAAGAGGGATCAGGGGAATAGTGCTGGATAGCTAGGGTATATAGGCATTGATAGGTATGTGGGATATTGGTGGACGGTTTCTTCAGGATGTGGGATGGTTGGGGTGGATCTTTTTACCAGGCTTATGGTATCTTCCATTTACAGACTTAACTGGATGGGCCCTTGGGTCTCTTATTAAGTATAAACGATTTATAACTTTATATAGGGTGTACCTAGCAGTGGATTTAGCACATTCCTTCAGGATGTGATACTGATGAGATTGGCTATGGTAGCACAATGGGTATGATTGGAGGAGTTTGTAGTTGTTGAGTGTGTTATGCAATAGCAAGTGAATGGTGCTGTGATATGTGCTGGGATATGGGAAATAGGCTGGGATACATAGCTCCCAAGGAACTTGAGATAAGGCATTGATTTGGGTGAGCGTATGTACATTTCTAGTACTTTTTCTAGATAGGCTTAACCCAGATGGGCCCCTGTGGCTCTTAGTAAGCCTTAACATTTTATGACTTTATGACTTAACTCCCAGATTGCTAGTCAGCGTCAGCCCACGTGCGTTAGCCATCTTGAATTGCCGTTGAATATCGCGCAAGAGGTGTCTTCGTGCATGCTCCGCGAGAGGCATATGAAGTTCCAGAACTTCACACTCGGGCGTACAGACAAATGTAAGTATTTATAGGTTTATAATTGGCACATCTAAATTATGGAAATATGTCGCATAGCTGGATATCCCGGGTGAGTCGAAGGGTCTAGGCGCCTCTGGTTTGGTACCCTGCTAATGCTAATTTCTCATTTTCCCTATTAAATCTGAAAGTATGTCTTAAAAATAAGGATCCACTGGCTTCGTGAGATATATCCAGCCCGGTATAGGTCTTCCATGTCACTGCTAGAAATATGTTCTACGTTGTGCGACAGGCACTACACATTTTCTAAAATACCTACAGTTGATATGTTAAATATTGGTCATTTTTGGAGGAGGCTTGCACCAAAGTGAAGTGAACGACCAGTTCATGTTATATTTAATGAAGTTTGTGAAAATATGAATGGAGACCAACAGAATAACCAAGATGTCCATGATATTAGCAACGCATTCGCATTCAGCATCCTATTCGCATACTCTACAATTTCATTCATTTTTTTTTCAAGATGTCATCTTTGTGGCTTGCCAAAGTTAGGCAAACAACAATTATTACGTAGGACGAACAGTTTGATCTCCAGAGGTCAAGAAAGACCATTCGGGTCAAAAACGGGGTACCGTGTAAAATTCAAAGTATTTCACTTAGCCCAGTGATTCCAACGCCTGGATGTCCGCTGTCCATCAAAGATGCAGCACATGGACTGACGTGATTTCAATGTGACGTTTTGACCTCAAGTCACCAAAGTTAGTTTTATTCATGCATTATATCTGTTTACGGGGCACCGAGTAAAGTCATGGTAATACATTATATATTCCTGATCTTTGCACATAATAGTCTACATACCACGTACATAGAGCACATCTACCAAAATGAACCGTCATGTTCACAGATTCATCACCGTTCGCAAAAAATGACCAAAAATAGCAAATATACCAAATTCTTGTGTACCAGATAACTTCCGCAATATTTTTCCTTGCACCAAGAAATAACACCCAGACATTGGGTATGGTTCATGGATGGAGCACATTGAAGCGTCTGACGTACAATATCAATGTTTAGCCTATGTTCACAAAATATTGTTTGGACGTTGCACTATTGTCATCCACGGGGTACCGAATACAATCTTCCTAAATACATTCACCGAATGAACATTAGCGCCGAATAATCTTCCATCGGGCAAGAAAGCAGCACATCCAAGCATTCCACCGTTATGGTCAACGTTTGACCTCGGGTCAAGATAAACACTAACATTACGACCAATTGATGGGGAAATTACGGGGTATCGAATAACATCTTCCTGAATACATTCATCGGATGGACATTAGCGTCGAATAATCTCCCACCGAGCAAGGAAGCAGCACGTCCGAACATGTGGCCTTCAGGGTCAGCGTTTGACCTCCAGTTAGGTTTGATGAAACTCACAATATGAAAGTGGTCCACTGGGGGTATGTAGGCCAAACAAAGCATTGCATGTAGACTATCTCAACACTGACAAATGCACTATCAATACAGAGAAACAGCACACTGCGTGACCTGACCTCTATCAATGACACATTTCATTAGGTAGCACTATCATCACATTCAGCAACGCATTCACAAACGCATTCACAAATATTCTCCGATTCGTCTGAAAATTTGACACAACCTCGCAGCCATACCCGTGCATGCACCACGGTACGATTTCTTGCTACGACGAACCCTTTCGCCGACAGAGGCCAGATGGTCAACGAGGTCAAATCTGGGGTACCACACAACTTGCCGGATAATTAACTTATTGGAATGATTCAAACGCTTGTGCCACCGCTACCAATGTGGTATGCAGCACACCAAGTCAACCGGTCACTTGCGGTCACCATTTGACCTCAGGTCAACGAATACCTTAACATTACGCCCTATGGGAGAATTACCGTGTATCGAAAAACATCTTCCTGGATACATTTATCGGATGGATATTAGTACCCAATAATCTCCTACCGACCGAGGAAGCAACACATCCGAGCATGTGACCGTCAAGGTAAACGTTTTGCCTCAGGTCAGTATTGGTGAAATTCAAATAATTAAGGTGGTTCGCTGGGCATGATTCACTTGTCGTTCCCGTATATGAATGGTTCCTGTGACCTGTGCGTGTGCTGTGGAGACCTGTGCGAGCGCTACAATTCGAGGTTGCGCGGCACATAAATTGGAACATTCTGTCGTTTTCGATACTCAAGCAACTCGACTTCATCACGCTTAGACTCGGTCGCACCTCCGGTCCTGTGCCGCCAAGAAGTGATGAGAAACTGAGATATGTGCAATTCCAAGCATTCGGGGAATTAACATTGGACCCTGATGGTTGTGCACCTTGTGGAACTTGACATTCCACCCTTTGGACATTCTGCCGCACCTCAGTGTTGTTGGTGCCTGGGCATTCTGATGCTTGGGTATGACGACTATCGGACATTCACATCGTACTCCATTTGAAAACACACGAATACAAGGTGGAATATCGATTCTAACCTCAGTGCCGCAAGTGCAAAACATACCGATCAAAATATAGCATTTGTGGAAATTGATCTGTTTATGCATTCATAGTACATTTATATCTGCGTGGCGTGTATGACAATCCAATCTACGACGTAATTGCTTGCTGTTTATCTGGGGAATGGCGCTGCGATCGCGGCCATGGTGCTGCTGCAGCTGATCGGCCGCCTCTCCCGTGCACCCTTCATTTGATCAAAGCTCAACTAAAATTGATAATGTCCTTACATCGGCTGAATGAAGCCCATGATCATTGGCCGGACTCGAATTCCAGGACGGTCAAAGCGGATAGAACTGTAAAACCAGACAGCCTGTCAACCTCCAGTTCTAGTTAACCAGACTCCCCACCTCCAGGTGCCCCCCCCCCTCCGACAACGGGCCGACTGCAGCCACGACAGGATCACGTGATGATGACTCACTACTTCCAGGTAACCCCCCTCCCCCCTCCGACAACAGGCCGACTTCTGGTCACGTGGCCACAGATACACCGAGCGATGTGTGTTCTGCACGAAAGCCGCGGTCGCGTTATCTATCTTCGTGAATTAGTAAGTTTTGTAATGACTGTACTGTACTGTACGTAGAAATCCTTGTCACACTGAAGGCGGAAGTAGGGATGCATGTTGCCTGTTATGCAGATTCATTCTGCAGCTACAATTTGCAGTGACAAAGGAACAACCCACGTCACCGAAGTGTGTGGCTCGTGATGTCGAAAATGATGCCATCCGAAAGCGCTCGACGAGTAGGGCCCGAAACCACCATACAATTTTCCCCCTTAAAAAGTGGCGTCACTAGGTATCTGTGGGATCACTACTGACGTTATGTTTTGGGCTCTGGGGAATTCATTTTTGGGTAGATTTTAAAAACAAAAATTATTTTGACTCAGAAAAGCAAAGCGAAAACAGCCACTAACTCAACATGTTTTCCCACTAAAAAATCAACATGTTAATCTTTGAACATTTTCAAACTTTTATCTTTAAATATTCTTCAATTTGTGTTTTTGGAATGGGAAGAGCGCATCGAGAAATGTTGCTTTAAGTCACCTTTCCATAAAAATACGCCTTCTTTAGCCCGAATATTCTATTTTGGCCACAATGGACAAACATGCGAAAGAAATAAGGTATCAAAAACGATAATATAAAAAACATGTGTGGTCCGTATTGATGCATCCCTAAAGATAAGCAAACGCTGAAAGTTTAATTCAAATGTTTGTATCCATTGAAGCGTGATGACTGGTTGAACTTTTTTTTAGGTGAGCTCACTTGACCTTGAAGTACTTTGTGACCGTAGTCACCGAGTACTTCAAGGGGCTTTTTAGCTGACGTCAACCCAGCCTTCACGGCTTGGTTGACGTGAAGGCCTTTTAGATTTACTGAGCCAGCGGATGTCTAGAAAACGGAAACAGCGGAACGAGCGGGAACCGACAGCCCAGCGATAGCGGTGGCGACGGCCGCTCCAGCGGTGCCAGCTGCTTCGCCTTGGACCTGGGTGATAACCGTAAAGCAAAAATAGAGAAAAAGTAGCTTGCATGATCGTGTATTGGGTTGGTCAGGCATGTTGCTTGTCCTTCCCATGCACCCTGATCTGGCACGAGTGTAGGGCATGCCATCAAATGCACAGTCGGGTAGCCACACCTGATCTGCATCGATAATTTTACAAAGAACATATTGGTGTCTTCCTCCAAAGGCACATTCAAGCAACAGCAAACCGCACGCTCAAAGATTCCCAGCACTGCATCCAATCCTGCGCGAAACAAAACAGATTTCTCATTTTTTTTTAAATGGCATGCCTTTGGGTGATTAGGTGGTTTTACTGCTTTTTGCTCCCAGGTCACGTGGGTTCAGGAACAAGATAGAAAGCGGAAACCTGGCGTAACGATCCGCATAAATTAGAAGCGATCACTAATTATAATTATCACATAAGTTTTAATCAGAAAGTAGTTTTAATATCGATGCTGCTGAAATAAGTAGAATTCAACTTACGAATATCCGCAAATAGCAACACACTTTCTGATTTACGTCAAGATTGCACTCAGCGCTACGGCATCTGGCAGCCGACGTATGGCTGCCAGATGACAAATTGGTGCTATGGTTAGGTTAGCGAAGGATGCGTTTATAAGCCAATGTTCTGAGCAACAGTTGCCAAAATGACAACAAAAGCATACTTCATCGATGTCATCCAAGTTTATGCATCCGTACCTGATACTCCCGTCATACTCACACCGCAGAAATAATAAATATTCGCAACACAGCTCACGAGCAGGAAGCTCATGCAACTGATTTGTTACTTGCCGCATATTTGGGTATGGGTTTCGGTATGTAAATTTGTTTAATTAAAATTATACTAAATATTTTAAGTGTAACATCATTTACTTGCCACCACCAAACAACAATTGGTCTGAATGAAAAAGCTGCACAAATTGATTGAAACCAATTCTTCGTAATATAAAATGTTGAATGATATACTATTTTTTAGTCCATATCTGGAATGTTTTAGTTGAAGCCAAGAATGACTTGGGAGGATCTAAGGCGACTAGACGGGAGACCAAATGCGGCTGTAAAATCACTTAGTGTGCTGCAATGAAGTCGCATTCCGGGAGTCGTAAGAAACTGAATTAATAAAAATGTGTGAAATTTCGTTCGAATTTCCGATGCATCAGCTTGAAAATCTATCCTCGAGATAACTTTTACAAAATCGTCTTCAACGAAATGTTTGTACATGTTTTTTCCGCATGATTCCTGGTATACTTGCCTTGGGTCAAACGACTCTAGAGGGTATAGGGTCCAACACAAAGGGTATCCCATCTCGAACACTGCACCAATCAGCTTGCGTTTTTCTGGTGCCTCACCAATCAGATTTTAGAAATAACCTACGGCAAAAATAATATACGATGTGTGGTTTCCACGGACTGTTGCTACCCGAACACGAAGTAATATCCCCACATATCTTCAAATCAGAGGCGAATACAAGGGGTGGGGGAGCACTGGAGGCATGCATCCCCTCCGCATGGAAAGATGGCGCCCCTCCAGGAAGGCTCTAGTGCACCCGTCCACCTTCCGCTCCAGGAATTTATCAGCCAACGGTTCCCCTCTCAGAGGAAAAGGAGGTCCCTAAGGCCAATAGGCGCCCGTTTAAGACGAAAAGACGCCACTTCAGCATGCTTGAGTCCACCCCTCCCCGTTAAGCGATTTGTCTGCGAAAGACGTCGTTCTGGGAACCTTTACAGAGGCGCCTCTCCGACGAAATGTCGCTTTTCCAGACAAGTGCCCCCCCCCCCTGAAAATATCTGGATCCACCTCAGCTACAATTTTTCCAGGTTAATGCATGCAATTTTAGCAGGCATCTTCATTTGCATCAAACATCCATGTTAACATAAGGGGGCTGCTAATGTTCTCGACAAGATTGTGCTACCAAGGAATGGACTAGTTTCAGGTTGTGAGATATATACACCAAATGAAAGAGGGAGTTCTAATTCGGACAATAGTGGGTGTATCACCATTCACCAAACAACCGTTTCCTCAAAATTGACAAAGCAAAGGTTTTGCGACCGTAGGTTGATGACGTCACAGTTTGGGAATGCCGTCGGTTACGGTCCGTTGCGGCGTTGGTTAAGTGCGGCGTCGCGGGGACGCTGATTGGTAATGCTCATTAGCGGTGGATTTATTGGCGAAATATGGCCCAGATCGATCCAGTGCGTCGGAGAACGCGCAAGAACGCCCGTGGCATTGGAAAAGGTAGGAGGGGTATGAGGAATCGTTACGAGGCACTGCCAAAGCGGCCCACCGTCGCCACGACCTATGTGATGCTTCTAAACCCTTCCCAACCCCTCACAATATTACATAATGCTGAGCATAGATCCCCCCCCCCCTTAAGGTGGCACATTGGTATTGTATGGGCAGGCAGCTGCCATGTCAGAATAAAAAATGCACCAGATTACTACAAAAACAACTTCATACCTAACCAAGGTTGTTAAGGAAGTTTGAGATTCAAGTGCCCAACCTAAATGAATTTACTCATCGTTTCTGATCTCTCTTATACAACTGATCCTTAAAATTGTCAATCCCTCGGCAAGATTGAAGGTTTGGTAGTACAAGATAAAGTTAGAAATTGTTAGTAAATTCAGTTAGATTGGGGTTCCACATGTTTTCTAGGTTGTAAGAATCCTGGTTAGGTCTAAAGTTATGTTTCTATACCAATCTCAGACATTTTTAGGCCAACAAAGCAGCACACGTGATGCCTGCTGACACAATACCAACATAGTTCGGTGCATTGTTTCAGATTTTTGTGACCCCCCCCAAAAAAAAAGAAGAAGAAGAAGACAAAACAGAGTGCTATGTAATGCTGAACCCAACCCCCTCCACCCTATGTAATGTTAGAACACACTGACCCCCCCCCCAAACTAGGTACCAGTGTTACATAATATATGGGCAGCCTCTTAGCATAGATGCAAGAAATGGGGGGTAGAGGTGCATGCACCCCCTGACTTTGGGGTACTTAAACATTAAACCTATGACATTGACTGGAAGGGATTGGAAAAAGAGTGGCATACCCCTACTCCCCCCATCGTTTAAGATAGTTCCTACACTCTGGCTGGTTCGATGGAGTTTTTCTTTACCGATCATAATTGATTCCGATGTGGCAATTGTTCCCCATGATGTATTGTGCCTATGCTTTGTACGAATTTGTGCGCCACATTCGTGTCTAGTCCATGAGTAGCTGAGCACCAAACTACGTAGGAAAAGGGTACTTAGGTGGGAGCCAGCTGATGCCTACACATGCCTCTCAAAATGTGAAGACGTCAATAATTTTGAAAATAACCCAATCCCATGTCTTTGTCAAGTCAGATCCGTATACTCACATCAAAATGATCTCCGCAGCACGATGCTGTCTTGTTTATCGGGTCATTTCTCCTTACCACTTTGCACCAGAGCTTTCTCCTCTTGCGATCACTAGGAACGAAGGCAAACAGTTTTTCTGGTGTAGTAATTGTTGTGTTGGTGCACTTGGAACGAAACAATATCGGTAATATCTACCTTTCTCCTCCATTCTACAGCCGGAACACAACAACCCGCCGCAAAATACACTGAAATGCTAATGCCGGCCGGCGGCGACGAGTCCAGTTCCAAACTGTGACGTCATCAAGCCACGGGCAATCAGGATCGAGGAAATACATATGAGCAAAATACGGAAACTTTGCTCATTCCAATGCAGAACAAAAATGATCCCATGTGTTTCAGAATGTCCTAATTGACCAAAAATTGTTCACACAAAAAAATTGCCTACCTGCAACTAGTCCATTGCACGTTGTCATATTCACCTGCTACCATTCATGGAGGGGAACGGGGTGCTTTTTTACCTCTGGTGCGTTCCACGACAGATTGAGCGAACATTTTCAAATTTTACACCCCATAAATTTGTATTTGGACAAAAATTGGTGTAAAGGGTAGTCTTGTGCTCTGAACACCCCTGAACAAGTTTTAGCCAGATCCGACTAACGGTTTCGGAGTTATAGCCCTCGGCAGTATTTTGAGGTCACACAGCATGGGTATCTTTGGCGGTAGATATCTCATCGATAATGAAGAGAATATGTGACATCTTATGCATCTTTGAGAAGAAAAATGATTAAAGAAAACACATCCGTGATAAATTATCAACATTTCTCACTTTGGCCTCGTGACCCCATGACCCCGTGACCTCGTAACCTTCTGTGACCGCTAGCCCATTGAAATTGATAAATGTGATGGCGGAAATGCAAACGGGCATGATTTGGCTGTCGTATAAATACATGTGTTTTGCTTTTAAATATCCCATATAGGCGTCCGTTCTCCATGGTTTCTATGATCTTGCGATTTTCGGAACGGACGGATTTCGAGTAAGATGTCTCCCATTGGAAAACTACGAGGGATCGAACAATGAAATAAACAGTGGTGATATAACGTTTGCTTGCCAAAAAGCTTATTGATGCAAGTCTTATAGTTTATCTTCATTAACTACACAAATTCCGAGGTCATCGATTACCGATAGGTCATCCATATGATTATACATATAGCGACGTAATTTTACTTTGGCACATCTGGTGATCTAGTGATCGAAACATCTGACCATGTTCAACCGTGCTGGCCTCGCAACAAGAAGTACAATTGTGCCTCCATTCTACCTGTAGGCATCATTTACATGGACGTACATCATTTAGATCCCTATTGCAATGCGAACGCTCGTGTTTCTGTCACGGGCGTATATTCATAGCGGTATCCCTAAAAACATTCTCGCAAGCAGACTTGTGCTCGACTCAAATTTTTGGAATCGGCTCACATTTGACTCATAGATCTTGAGATCCGATTCAACTCATGATTCACAGCAGGTTAAAATTATTTGATTCGACTCAATTCAGACTCAGAGCTACAGAGATCCGATTCAACTCACGACTCAAACATAAATTTGAATCGATTCAGATCCGACTCAATGGTATCAGACTCATAAGCCATATGATTTGGTGTGTACTGCCCACACACTATATATATATATATATATATACATACATATAAAATATAATATATATAATATAATAATAATAATAATAATAATAATAATAATAATAATATATATATATATATATATATATATATATATATATATATATATATATATATATATAATATATATATATATATATATATATATATATATATATATATATATATATATATATATATATATATATATATATATTACATAGGGCAAGAGGGGGGGGGGGTCCTGAACACTTTAGGCATTATGCAGGAAATAGCTCTACTGCTGCTTCTGTATGGCTGAACCAGTAATTGTACTGTGTTTACTGAACACAAAAATGAACAAGCTATCCATATTCAAACAGTTCCTTTCAATGAAAATCCTCTAACCACTTGCAAAGAGCAACTTTAAAACAGATGATTATTTTATAGCGGTGTGCCGTATCCTGAACATGAAAATGTTGTTGTTCAGGATTACCTCACTGTAGCTGTTGTGGTACAAGCTATTAGTAGCACTAAAAAATGTTGGTGTAATTGCAAAAAAAAATTGGAAGTCACTTCCTTATGGTTTCCTAAAGTCAACTGCTCTTCGAAGCCTACAATGGTTCCTGTGAACTTCGCAACCTCTGTACACAATGTATAGGTATAATTATGTGATCAGACTTTCACGTTTTGGTAGCGACAGGTCCATCATTTATGAATACCGCCATCTTTTTGTTATTTATGCACTGAACATGATGTGGGAGACGACCAAAGGTAGGTGTTCAGAGAACAGAACGTGTTCAGATATCCCCCTCGTCCCCTATATGTGATGTGAAAACAGTTATTGCAAAAATGATTTATTCGACAGACAGTTTGATGTCTACGCATCTGCATCTGTGTCTAATTAAAAAAGGGAACTAGCATTTATTTAGACGCCAACGAAGATGCTCTAACATTGAAACATCTTGATCTGTTGAATATATTATTTTTGCTAAAACTTTGGGTATAAGTGGAGATCAAGATAAATTTTGATTCTTTGAAATTTTTATTTTGAATGCATGGTATTTTAACGTAAAAAATGACGATGCGACCACTCATTTTCCCTGCAAATGATAACTTTTAAGTTGGCAAAGAAAGAAACAATCAAAATCTTCACTCTACAAATATAGCACATCGCGTATAATCATCCGTACCTGGTGTGTCATAGACGTGATTAAGAAGAAGTTCAACACTTCATGCACTCGATTTAATACTCTTTGACATCGAAAACCGTATGTTTCTGCCTTAATTCGGTATATATTCGGTATATATTCGGTATATATCGCCTTGGGCACAGCCTTGATTCGATAGGCCTTGGGCACAGCTGTCCAATACATCCTCGAAGGTTTAGTATGTATATTTACTAAGAAGGGAAGTGTGTTTAGTAAGGATATTTCCTAAATTTCTGGAAGTTTAATAGGTATTCTTACTAAAGTTACCTCTACAATAGGTGGTTTTACAGCGGATTTTTGCTACCAGGTCAAGTGGTCTCAGGAACAACATAGAGGGAGAAGACCCGTAGTTAAATTATTTTCTTCGACTGATTATTAGATAGAAGTACTTGAACTTGAAGTGGTTATATCTTGGGAATTTTTCATTTTCCAAATGAATGAGTAAAATTCGTTGAAATCACATTAGAAAACACCAGAAAAACAACATTTTGATAAGAAATGTGTGCCATTTTTACACAAATCCTGTAATTGTCGATGGAAAGAATCAACCTCAATATAGGCGTCACTCACTTGTTCTCTCATGATAACCTCTCCTCTATATATATAAGTTTGAGACATTGCTTAAATTACACAGGTCAGGACTTCGAGCAATCATGCTCAAATCACCTGAACAAAACCTATATAATGCCATGCATTCAAAAATACTTGATATTTTCATCAATAAAGTTGAACATGTGTTGCTATAACAAGAACAATGCTATTTGTTCACAAAAAAAAAGATCATGCTTGTATTCCAGACTAAGTTTTAGGATATTACAGAAGACATAAGTCGGTTTTACAGCGGCAATTTGCTCTCCCGTCTAGTCGCTTTTCATCCTTCCAATTCATTCTTTGCTTCAACTAAACATTCCAGACATGAACTAAAAAAGTACATCGAAGAACATTTATTATTAACAAGAATTGATGTCACTCAATTTTCCCAGCTTTTTCATTGACAAAACTTGTTTCTTGGTGGTTAGAATAAAACGATTTTAGACTGAATGTTTTAGTATAATTTTCCTTAAACCATTTTATATTCCGAAACCTATATCCCAGTACGCGGCAGGCAACAAATCAGTCGGTGCACGAGCGTCCTACTCGTGGGGTGGGTTGTGAATATTTATTAGTTGTGCGGCGTGAGCATGTCGGCAGTATCAGTTATGGATTTATAAACTTGGTTGACATCGATTAAGTGTACTTTTGTTATCATTTTCTCTATCGTTGCTCAGGAAGTTGGCTTATAACCGCATCCTTCGCTAATTTAACCACAGCGCCAATTTGTCATTTGGCAGTCATCCGTCGGCTGCCAGAAACCGTAGAGCTGAGTGCAGTCTCGACGTAAATTAGAAAGCGTATTGCAATTTGCTGATATTCTTAAGTTTAATTATAATTATTTCAGCAGCGTCAATACCAAAACCTATTTCGTTATTAAAACTGATGTGAGAATTATATTTGGTAGTCGCTTTTAATTTATGCAGATCACTATGCCAGGTCTTCTCCCTCTATCTTGTTCCTGAGACCACGTGACCTGGGAGCAAATTTCCACTGTAAAACCGGCTATATATAAACTGGTTAAAATATGTTATATCCAGTACACATTTCCTTCAAATATAGGAGAAAAAAGTAATCTGCAGCCAAATTGATACCAAATAAACCAAATCACACAAATTAATACCATATATTTTAAAAAAACCTTCGGATGACGTCATGCAGGCTTGAAATAAAACTTCCATCTACCTTCTAGTAAAGGTAATTTGTTTGTTATTTGTCACATGCGCGTCTGATATGATATCAGACGCGCAGGTGACAAATAACAAGCCAACGGAATTTTATTCAGTGCAGATGCCAATTCCAGTGCAGGACTATGTCGGTTCCATATTCTTTTTCACAATTACAACCCATTTATGTGTTGTACTCCTGGTACTAGGATTGACTCTGATATGCAAGATACTGATTTTGGATACCAAGCTTAACATTAGTAATTATTTGTAGTTATTGTAATTGGTTTTTCGTAAATAACTTCAGTACTGGTACCCTTTATTCTTTACTCACTGGCAGATTGGAAGTTGCCAATTGTATTGCTAAGCATGAATAATTATGCTGTGTTTTTACTCCCTACTTTGTGTCATGACATAATATTCACACAGATACATGCTTCATGTTATTTGTTCATAACATGCATTTGAGGCCCAAGACTCAAATGACTCATTGTGATTCAAATGATTGACTCATGATTCAACTCATTTATTTTTTAGAAAGATGTGATTCAACTCACGATTCAAAATATGTTTTGTGGAAAAGAATCGATTCAACTCTTGACTCATCCAAAAACGATTCATTCATGGGTCGATTCTTGATTCAATTCGAGTCGAGCACAAATCTGCTCGCAAGCTTTCTGTGATTTCGTTGTTCATGTTTTTGGTACTCCTTGCATATTGCATATTAGTGCACAAATACTGCACTGCACTTCATAGTAGAACAACGATGGGATAGGACAACGAAATAAACGTCAGATGATGAGAAATTAATTTTCCAACTTACAAATTTGCAGCTTATTTCTTTATTTAATTATTTATTTCACAATACATGCCCTCCACGTATAGTGGCTATTATGGACAGTCTGGGTATAACTCAGATATTTACAAAGAAAGGATAGATTTGTGGTCAATAGTGGGAACACATGCGCAACAAACATTCATACACCAACATAATACAATACCCATATCACTCTGCACTACACACACCGTGCTTGCAACACGAGCTGTAAACGAGTAGTTTATGGACTTGATATGAAAGCGATGGCCTAAATGTGAGTGCATGGTGTACACAAATCTATTTTGTAAGTTTTTTTTGTGACTAGTGTTGCTCGTGGAGATAAGCTCGTACACGCTTCTTGAAGTTAGACAGCTTCAATGTTTTTGTTTCAGTAGGGAGTTTGTTGTAGTGGAAGACAGACGAGTAGAGAAATCTCCTGCGGCCCGCCTCTCTGTGTATGGCTGGTAGGTGCAGGTGGTCGTCTGCACGCGTATGACGGTTTCGCAGGGTAGAGTTTGCAGAGATATGACCGGCAATGTGCTTTGGCTCACCCGTCAGAATGATCTTGTGGAGCAAAGTAAGGATGTGAAATAGATGCAGATCAGCTGCGGTGAGAAGACCCAACTCGTTACGGGCATCAGAAATATGCGGCTCTCCAATGTAGCTCTTGTGGTTTCCTTAGCAAGGGTTGCGCATTTTATGATCATCATGGTGTCGTAGCATATTTCCATGCAACGGTGTGATTTTACTTCACAACATCTGGTGGTTACTTACAATATGTATTGAATACCATAAAAAATGACAACGATGTAGTCTGACCATACTCGACCATGCTAACATCAAAACAAGAAGTACAATTATGCTTTCTTTCCACCTACCGAGCATCGTTTACATGGACAGTCGAACGCCTATTGCAAGCCACTCTTTACTGTCGCGGTGCACGTAGCTGTGCCAGAGAACATCATTTCCACCACCTTCATGTGGCTTCATTGTTCACGTTCTTGGGACACTGCGCATGTGGACATTGCGCATGGGGCACTGCACTGCACAATGGTACATATGTACACTTACAACAAGTTAAGACGCGCGAATGACGAAACATTCATGGACAAAACATGCGAATTTATATGACACGCGCCAAGTAAGTCAAATGCTTGAGAGTGCATTCACTTCAGAGTCTCACGGATGTTCAAGTTGCTATGTCTATGATAAAATTAGTGGATAAGCATTACAGAAATGGAACTCAAGTCTGAACAGCACCATTGTAATCGCACTACTGGCATGTTTTTACATCGCATTCACCTGTATGCCATCATCTCTCGCCCTTGATCCCATGACAACTCGCTTACGAGCACCGCTGTGTGGCTGAAAGGTGGAATACTGTGAAATTGCTGCGTACCTTTGAGAGCGATCGCTTTTGCGAAACGGCTGCAAAGTGCCACTGCTGTTTGATTAAGTTCGTCCTTGGTGACAAACATGAAATGAACACTACTCACAAATTCTTCAGTCAATAATTGAAACATTGCATCAGCCGTCAAGATCCGACTCGTCGTAGGACGCATCAGGCTTTCATGATACGGGGCTCGCCTTGCCGTACCACCAATACCGTTATATGCTCTCCCTTTCCACGTGAGGTAGCAAAGAAGTTCCAAGCACATGAAACACCAAAGTCCTGCTCGTGGCGACGGATATTTACAACATTATACTTATTTTTATACTGAGCGGCGCAGCCGCCACTGAAGTAGCGCCACTGAAGCGGCGCCACTGAAGCGGCCGCCACTGAAGTAGCGCACTTTTTGGAAGCCTGGCACGACACTTTGAATCATTGGAATTCACTTTCGAATGAATGTGCGCACCATTGCCATGTTATGCTTTGTGCTATCCGAGATGAAGCAATAGTTTTGGTGGCGTGATTTGCCGCCCTTCCTCCAGTACACAACAAACGGGTGAACCGTACACTGGGGTGCGTCCCAATGAAACCCCTGGGCAGCATCTTGCACCAGGAACGAGTCATTTTCAGCAAAATCACCTTGAACTACTGTTTCATTTTTTTCACATTCTCCTTCAAGTGCGCAAAATACCTGCCCTGTTCCCGTGCCACGTGGTGGTGTTTCGTCAGCTTTGCATTTTTTGGCTGAGTATTTTAAGTAACTCTTCTCTACTTTCAGAATAGTCCACCAAAGTGCAGCGATCCGTAGTTACTCATTGCTTAAACTTAATTTCGTCATCAGGCTCGTTATTCGGATCATCGCTACCCAGTCCTTTGAGGAATGTCCAAATCCATTCTTCGCCCGGGAACTGCTCGCAGGCATGCTTCATACAGTCGCGGCTGTTGACGTCACATTCCGCGTGGCATAATAGATCGCGGTAGCTGACGTCTTTTAGATCCAGCGCCCAGATCATCACACTGAACACAAAATTACCCCGCTGAAAACAAAACAACCCAAGGCTCACGGGTAACTCTCACAGCACCCAATGATGACGAGTAATTTGAAAACTTACTATCTTATTTCGGGTTAGGATATACGTATTCAGGGTCGTGGTGCGAGAGTAACAACCAAATCAGGGTTTATCCATGGAAGGGTAAATATTTACTCTTTTGCGATACAACTGATACATGCTCCACTCAACTAATTACAACGACAGTCTCGCAGATCGCGGGTAACTCTTACAGGGCGACCCGTCAATCGGGTGTCGGTATATGGTTACCCAAAACGATTACCCTTAAGCAAATGTCCTACCCAAAACGGTAACTCGCAGATTGGTATTCAGCGTCAGTCCACGTGCGTTAGCCATCTTGAATTGCCGTTGAATATTGCGCAAGAGGTGTCATAAAGTCATAAAGTGTTAATACTTAATAAGAGCCACAGGGGCCCATCTGGGTTAAGCCTATCTAGAAAAGGTACTATAAATATACATACTCTCACCCCAATCAATCCCTTATCTCAAGTTACTAGGAAGCTATATATCCCAGCCTATCTAGCACCATTCACTTGCTATTGCATAACACACTCAACGATTACAAACTCCTCCCATCATACCCATTGTGCTACCATAGACAATCTCATCAGTATCACATCCCGAAGGAAGGTGCTGAATCCACTGCTAGGTACACCCTATATAAAGTTATAAAGCGTTTAGACTTAATAAGAGACCCAAGGGCCCATCCAGTTAAGTCTGTAAATGGAAGATACTATAAGCCTGGTAAAAGGACCCTCCCAAACCATCCCACATCCTGAAGAAACCAGTCCTCCAATATACCACACACCTATCAATGCCTATCTACCCTAGCTATCCAGCCCTATTTCCCTGATCTCTCTTAACACATGTGTCTTCGCGTATGCTCCGCGAGAGGCATATGAAGTCCCAGAACTTTACACGCGGGCATACAGAAAATGTAAGTATTTATGGGTTTATAATTGACATATCTAAATCATGGAAATATGTCGCATGTCTATGGCTGGATATCCCGGGTGGGTCTAGGAGGGTCTGAGCGCCCCTGGTTTGGTACCCTGTTAATGTTAATTTCTCATTTTCCCTATTCAGTCTGAAAATATGTCTTGAAAATAATGATCCCCTAGCTTCGTGAGAGATATCCAGCCTCGTAGTATGTCTACCAGGTCTCTGTGCCAGAAAGGGCACTACACATGTTCTCAACTACCTACAGTATATATCTTAAATATTGCTAACTTTTTTGGAGCAGGCCGGCATCAAAGTGAACTGATGGATCAGTTCATGTTGTATTTAATGAAGTATGTGAAGAGAAATGGACACCAACTGAACAGCCAGGACATTTTTTAATGTTTGGGGGCCAATGTTTTTGAAAGCCATCTTGGTCTAATAATAGTGGTATGCGATTGGACTCATGGCGGGTGGGAGAAGGTGCACCATGAGATCAGGTTTAGTGGCGCCAGTGCCTACCCATTGCTTTTGCTGTAGATAGAGTATCACACCAGAATTCTTGAAGCTTATTTTTCCTATGCAATGTTTAGTTTTGTAGCTAACATGATGTGACCATTCATTTACTGTGCAAATGTGTATTTTTCAGTTGGCAGGCCAAATGACACAAAAAGATGGGGTTGTCAGTTAGGTAACATAGCCTGAAATTCAATGTTTGAAAGTGGTAAAAAATGAAACATAACCTAACCTAACCTATCCTTACATTCCATGTGAGAACAAAACATTCTGAACAATCTTTTCTCATTTTTTTAATGAAAAGCTAACATAGCCTAACCTGACCTAATCTAACCTAGCCTGGCCTGTTTTTGAAGAAGTAATCCAAAATTTTCCTCAAAAGCATGCACAATGTGCATGCTTAAACATGTGCATTGCACATGTTTAAAATGTATTCCAAACTTACCCTACAAACAAACAAAAAAACCTACCCTAACATTATTGGGATGGGAAAATTGGGGTAATTTTGTGCTTTAAAGTATTTTATGAATTCTTAAAATTTATTTTCCCAATGCAATGTTTATGTTTGTGGCTAACTTGATGTGACCACCATTTACTGTTCAAGTGCTTACTTTTCAGTTGGCAGGTCAAATAATACCAAAAATAGGTTTGTGAGTTAGGTAACTGCATAAAAACAATGTTTAAGAAAGAAAAAATGAAACATAGCCCAGTTTAACCTATCCTTATCTTCCATGTAAGGAAAACAAATGAAAAGAATATAAAATTCTGAACAACCTTTTCTCATTTTTAATGGAAAAAAAACTAACACAACTTAACCTAACCTAACCTCGCATAGCCAGTTTTTGACCAAATAATGAAACATTTTCCTCAAAATTTTGGGAATTGTTTCCAAGGTTTTCCAAACATACCTTACAAATAAAACAAAACCTACCATAACATTATTGGGATGGGAAAATGGGGGTAATTTTGTGCTCTAAGGTATTTTATGAGTACTTCAAATTTCTTTTTCCAGTGTAATGTTTATGTATGTGGCTAACATGATGTAAGCACTCATTTACTGTGCAAATGCTTACTTTTCAGTTGGGAGGCCAAATAACGCCAAACATGGGGTTGTAAGTTAGGTAACATCATACAACATTGTTTAAAAAATAAACATAACCTAACCTAACATAGCCTTACATGTAAGGAACGTGTAAGGAAAGACCATGTAAGGAAAATATGGAACAAATATAAAATTCTTAGCATTTTTCTCATTTTTTTAATGAAAAAACTAACGTAACCTAACCTAACCTAACCTAACCTAGCCTAGCCTAGCCTGTTTTTATAGAAGTAATCAAATATATTCCTCAAAATTTGTGGAAATATAGAACATGTTTTTTGGGGGAAATATTTCAAATCTTTCCAAACTAAAAAACCTACCCAAAAATAGCATGACCAAAACTAACCCCTTTGTTTGTTTCATGGGGATAAAATGTTTGGAAAACCTATCTCATCAATGCCTTAAAGATAATAACACTGGTCAGTTTGTGCTTTAAGGTGTTTTATGAATTCTTGGAATTTATTCTTCCAATGCAATGTTTATGGAGGCGATTACCATAATGTGACCACTCATTCCTTGTGCAAATGCTTGTTTTTCAGTTGGCAGGTAAAATAGCACAACGCAGAGACTTCGAGTTAGGTAACAGAATATCAAATGAGGTTAAAAAAGCAACATAACGTAGCCCAAGCTCAACAATACGCTATATGTTGCCTTCGGGTGAGAAGAGGCCATTCAAGAAAGCCGACCCGGGCTTCTTAGCAGGCTGAATTGATGGAGCATGCTGTGTAATATTTTGTGCTGTATTATTTTGTGATATTAAGCAGTTATAATTCTTGCTAACAGCTTAGAGACTCAACTTTTTCCAGCAATTGTGAGATAAGTGGATTTTGTTGTGATACGTTGGATTGAGACAAACTTAATCAACAAAACTGATGAACATTTGCAATTTTGACAGTGAGGGCATCAATAGGTCACGAGTGCAGCAAGATAATGCCAACAGTGATTAAGATTGACACAAGTGTTCCAAATTGTAGTCTGTGGAAAACTACACAAACTAATGATGCTCCATAGGGAGGAGTGGCACCAGAGGCTTCCAAATTGGCATGTGTCACAGTCTCTTGCAACAGGCACAACCCGTAGCTGATAGCGAGCAAACATGCACTGCAATACTCAGTATACAGTATTACAATACAGCACTCACTCAAGTATAGGAGATTAAGGGGTGATATGATTGAAATGCATACAATTATTAAAGGGCTAGATCAGGTCAATCCGAATGATGCCCTTCTATTTAGACTATCACATCGGGGTCATCAATTCAGGTTAGACAAATCAAGGTGTAGAACAGATAAGCGACAATAGGTCTTCGGTCAATAGATTGTTGATCAGTGGCATAGTCTGCCTGCTGATGTTGTGGGGAGTCCCTCTTTGAATGTATTTAAAAATAGGGCGGGCAACCTATTTTAGGTTGAAAAATCTTATTCTGGAGTTCTAAGGTGTGGTGGATGGGGTGATATCCATGCTAAGTGGGTGTACACTGTACATAACCCTTTAGGTGGGGTGGGATGAGTCTGAAAATTATTTTTCATCATGCTGATGAATTTAGTATTATACTAGCTATATAGGGTATATTAGACTACTAGTATTATATTATACTATATAGGGTGCACCTAGCAGTGGATTCAGCACCGACCTTCGGGAATGTGATACTGGTGAAATTGCCTATGGTAGCACAATAGGGAATGATTGGAGGAATTTGGAATTGTTGAGGAGTGTGATATGCAATATCAGGTGAATGGTGCTAGATAGGCTGGGATATATAGCTCCCTTGGAATTTGAGATAATGGATTAATTGGGGTGGGAGCATATACTCTTCTGGTATCTTTTCTAGACAGGATTGACCCAGATGGGCCCCTTTGGCTTTTATTAAGTCTTAGCACTTGATGACTTTTATGACTTTATGAATAATTGTGCTGTTGAAATTTTGGACAAAAATGTATGGTGTTGATAAAATTGATTAATGTAAAACCTTACTGTAGTTATTTATCAAATCCAGTTGCTACTTGTTCTGCATTACATGAGTCTAAGGTAAGCCATGTGGTGGATGGCTGACGACTGATGGCTGTATTCTATTAGCTGCAAATTGACCACTTCACAGATGGCCAGCTTCCAGTAAAACCGCACCATCCACCCCACACTATTCTGGTGGTATGATCTCCTCGGGTTAGATCACAACACTTCATAATTATAACACATATTGATGGCTGTGTGATGTTAATGGTGCACTACTGCAGCGAATTTGAGTGGGACCTGTAAAGGGAAAAAATACGCTAAAAAGTCCGTGCTCAAATTATAGCTCCAAGTATGAAATTGACATGGCATAGCCACCGACGTTGATTTCTGAAAATGATTGGGAGGACATTGGTATTGGTAGAAAGACCCACCCCAATGATTGGGGTGGGTCTTTTTACCAGGCTTATGGTATCTTCCATTTACAGACTATTTCTGGTACCCTTTACGAATTGGGTCTCCTCGCCGCAGCTGATCTGCATCTTTTTCGCAGCCTTACTTTGCTCCACAAAATAATACCGACGGGTGAGCCAACGTACGTTGTCGGTCAAATCACTGCAAACTCTACCCTGCGAAACCGTCATACACGTGCAGACGACCATCTGCACCTGCCAGCCAAACACAGAGAGGCATGAGATTTCTCTACTCATCTGTCTTCCACTATAACAAACTTCCTGTTGAAACAAAAACATCGAGGCTGTCTAACTTCAAGAAACATGCACTGGTTTATCTCCACGAACAACACTAGTCGCACAAAGAAAACTTAGCAATAGATGTGTGTACACTGTGAACTCACCTTCATGCCATCGCTTTGCTATCACTTCTATAAACTACTCGTTTATAGCTCGTGTTGCAAGCACGGTGTGTGTAGTGCAGATAGTGATATGGGTATTGCATTATGTTGGTGTATGAATGTTTGTGGCGCATCTGCTCCCACTATTGACCACAAATATATCCTTTCTTTGCAAATATCTGTGAGTTATGCCCAGACTGTCCATAACAGCCACCATACTTGGAGGGCATGTATCGTGAAATTTATAAATGAATAAATACATCGAGGAATCAGAATTCATCAGGAATCCATTCCATCGAGGAATGGAAACAATCATTATCAATTATCGCACTGGGAATAATGGTAACACGTGATGAGTGGGAGTATAAGTGATTAGCTTCGAAACTAGAGGACCGAATATTTCACCGAGGAGTATCGGAGTTGATCCAAAATTCGGCGCAGTGGCACTGAATAGCTTTCAAATTAATGGCAGGAATCGGTGGACACTATCTGGTCATGGGTAATTACAAAAGGGTGACTTGTGTGCTGCAAATGCTTGACGAGAGCACCGCTGTAGGAAACCAAAAAGGAAAGATTAACTCTTCCATGAAGATGTACAAGCAAGGATAAAAAGGATCATGTATCCAAAAAAGGATACATGAGGAAGTACACAAAAACCTAAGAAGAAGAATCTTGTGTTGTTGCGACGCATTCGACTGTTTGGTCTAACAACGTCGCCGACCACTCACGCCGATTGGTCGCGGGTGGACTGGAAAATCCCGCCGGTTGTGGGATTCGAACCCATGGTCTTGCAACAAAACGTCGGAAGCCATATCCACTGAGCTACCACGACCCTAAAAGATAACCACCAGACGAAGAGTAATGACAATAAAGTAACTCGTGAAAGAAGGGAAGGTGTCGGAGAGAAATACTGCAATGAAGGGTAACAGCGAGGGAGTAACTCTGGGACCGCGAGTTATGATGTGTAACCATTGGATGGAGGGTAGTCAGTGGAGAGTAACTCATAGGTTAAGAGCAAGTCATACAGAGTAACACTGGCGCCAAGAGTAAAAAAGAAAGGATAAACCCGTCGTCCTGGTGTAACTGAGCCCCTAATACGAGAGTTGCATAGCCATGGTCTGTGGGTGGGTGGAATCGGCTGTGTGGTAACGTTCCGAGATTTGCGGGTTAGCCCGCGAGACAGGGGTAAATTCGCGTTCAGTGTTGGAAAAATACAGAGGGAGTTTCAACGCGGCGACCTGCTACTTCCCGGGTTTCGCCGAGCCCGCGACTCAGCCCTGGGAGAGCTGAAGATGGTGCTGAAGTCTCAGTCGCGCGTGGGTGGTCGAGATAATCAGCTGATGTCCCAGTCATGCCGGACACCAGAGACACCCGACGGACCGCTACCTGCCTCCAGACGTGTGCCCAACAGCCAGGCGATTACAACATGGCAATCTGATGTCGGTGTTCGTGGGAAGATATTGTCGACGGCCAAACAGATCGTGTTCGATCGACAGAATGTCGAAGAAGACGTCATGTGCAAGACAATGGAGGATCTGCCAGGGGCTGGCGATACAGTGCAGAATTCGTCGCAGTACGAAAGGGACTCGTGGCGGATATGTTTGGTGAGGAATTGCTCGATGGTTTCGCCACTGACGTGTTCAATTGGTGGTTGAAAATGAACAGAACAGTATGCAAGGAGGGCAAGGAGCGTCTGACTGAAGTGTTCGGAAAAGGATAGTGAGGCGAAGCGACTGCCTTGGGTTTTTAGTGTTAGTGCGCCTGTCACAGTATAGCACGGCAACGGGGAGTGCGAATTCGCACTGCAATATCGTGCGCGGTCAGTGCACAAACTCTCCATGTCAAATGAAATTGCGAGGAGCCGCCTGTCGGCACTTGTAAACGGACGGCAACCCTTCACTGGGACCAGCGCCCGGCGTTCACCGATTTTCTTTAAAAAAAGAAAGAAAAAGAAAAGTAGATCGCACGCGACGAACCACCACGCGGAACCCAGGCTCTGACAAGAATCGGTATTAATTGTGCATCGTTTTACTTAAGTACAAATACTGCTGCCTTTCCGAGTCCAGTGTGTGGCATGTTCGAGTGTGGGATGGAAATGTAAATACATTGCGATTCGTTTGTGTGATTGTTTTTGGGGGCGTATTATACGTTATGAGTCGCTGGTGCACTGAAATGTGACTGATATGTTAGCACAGTAGCGATAGTCACACAGTAGCAGAGTCACCAACAGAAGTTTGCAGTCCTTTTTGCCGGATTTGGACATCCAGTCTCGATTCCTTAAAATAGGCCCTGGGCTGAAGATAACGTTTCCTAAACGTAGCATCTCTAGCAGATGACACTTCCCCTCCATTGAGGGAAAAACCTTTGTTTGTAAGCTTTGCAGCACAAATTATCCAAACGTAGGGAGACAGGGCCAAATTCCTGGAGCAATGTTTAATCCACAGTCTGTTACCTGTCAATGTCGTCTGGTCGTGACATTTTGTTTTCTTCAGCGGTGATTTATAATGGAAAAATCTGGCTTCTGAATAGGCCATCACAATTTCCATGTTTGTTTGTTTGTTTTATTAGGTTGGGCACTTCGGCCTGCTCAGGCCATTTCGTGCCGTGAGTGGAATGAATGAATAGTTATGTTTTGATAGTCAGTCTATAGTTCTTGAAGCAAGTTGGTTTTGCGGAGAAAAATGAAAAGTAGATTAATGAGGAATGGATGCTGATCTCCTAATAGTGTAGGTAAAGAAAAGGGGATGTTATGTGTACGGCAGTAGTTGGTAAGTGTTTTTCTATGGTCATGATAACGTTGACAGTGGAGGAGAATATGTGAAACTGTAAGAAGAGTGTTGCATGATGGGCATGAAGGTCGAGGTGAAGCAGTGTATATATATCGATGTGTGAGAAAAGTGTGACCTATGCGGAGCCGGGATATAACTTTTTCTTCTTGTCTGTTTTTTTTTGTGTGAAGTGGTCCAGTTTTCGACGACAGGTTTGATGAGACGTAATTGTGTGTGGTTTGTTGTGTCAGTCCATTGTTGGTTCCAAAAATGTCGAATGTTTTGTCGTATTGTTGATTTGATGGCGTCAAAATGTGGTGGGATTTCTGTGATGTGTGGTAATTGTAATGAATGTTTGGCGAAATGATCTGCTTTTTCGTTTCCTGGGATGCCACAGTGACTGGGCACCCACAGGAAACGGACAATTTCCATGTATTTCCTGTGGAGTTTTTTTGGCATGCGAATTTTTGTTCTCGTCCAAATCGACGACACCTCCGCCACAGAAGAAGGCGGACCCCCTCCCCCCACCCGCGCACGCTCCTGGTCGCACCAACGTAAAGGCCGTGGCGGAACCCCTGCTCGC
The DNA here is from genome assembly GCA_034440615.1 of Ashinkailepas kermadecensis. Classification (NCBI taxonomy): domain Eukaryota; kingdom Metazoa; phylum Arthropoda; class Thecostraca; family Neolepadidae; genus Ashinkailepas; species Ashinkailepas kermadecensis. The sequence goes on along the minus strand of JAOTOM010004403.1, from coordinate 296 downwards.
ATGTTGCAATGCTGTGATCGTTGCGAAGAGCCCACGATAGATCACGATGCTAATTTACATGACACTCGCCCGAAGCGGAAGTGACGAGATTTCACCGTTCGATTCCGGATTGACCGCATCCAAACGTGGCGGATACCAGACTAACAGTTGGAAATTCCCACGGTAGATGGCACCACGCGTGCCGTCGAACTGCTGCCGCCCCTCACGTCAGAACTGCCACCGCCTGTGACGTCAGAACCGCGTTCGCCTGTGACATCAGACCTGGTCATGGCTGGCATGGGTAGAAACTCGGGTGA